>JAXGGA010001491.1:0-150440 GCA_038373865.1 Uloborus plumipes | reverse complement strand
GAAATAACAATACTGATTCCAATAATTAATTATACTCATTTAAGACTAAAATTGTTCTCATTTATTAATAAACAGTATTAAATTATTAATCTTCTCATCATTAGATTATTAAAAGAAAAAGAAAGTAGGTAGTATACACATTTACAGAACATTTTAGTTTTAACACTAAATCATCGGTTTGATTCTTCATGATATTAGCTACAGGATAACATAGTACAACGATAATTTTTCTCTTTTACTCCTGCCCTTCTTGCTTCCTCTTGCCTTTCAGGTAGGACTTTTTTTCTTTTTTTTCGCTTGCACCGTTGGAATAAGTTATTCCAGCTCTGTTCTAGCTCAGTGGTCATGCCTCGAAAAAAAAAAAAAAAAATACATGATTTAAAGAAGTGTGATACAAATTCGATACAAAATGCAACTTTCTAACTCCTCTGTCCTCTGCTTTTAGCTGCAATCAAAGAGTGGTCCTGGATTTTTTTATGGGTTTCCCTTTCGTTGAATTCCTTATTACTGTTGGGAAAAAAATCTCCGATTTCGAAACTCTCGATTATTTGATCGAAAAAGGGGAAAAAATAATTAGTATCTTAAACTCTTGAAATAGATAGAAAATATATTAACTTGTCCTGATGCTCAGCGTATGCAAATGATGTAAAAGAATTTGGATTAGTGAAAATGATGTTTTATATTTATATTCTAATAAAAACGAGAGAATTTTTTTGGATTGGCAATTTTTCTCGAGCGAAATACAAATATTTGAATTTCTGTGTATTTCAACTAAATAAATCAACTATTAACCCCTTTCAAGTATTGCAATTTTATTTTTTTGTTTATTACTTCGTTTATTACATCTCTTTAAAAATTATCTTCGAAAAATATTCTATATTAACAGTGGCGTAGCTAGGAGTTGGCAAGAGTGGCTCTTTCCACGGGCGCTGCAGCAAGGGGGGCAACATTTAGACCTATATTGTATATATATATATATTTATTTAATGAAAAATATTAAAAGAAAAACTCGTAATAATAAGAGGTAGAGGAGGAAATGAAACATTTAAAAAGAGAGAGGGAATCATTATAATCGTTAAAATATATATATACTGTCATCCCCGCTTAATCGGGTAACGAATAAACGAATACCCCGCTTATACGAATAAGACCGTTCGGAACCGAACATTTCTCCATAGACACAATGTTAAATGTCCCCGCTTAATCGAATAATTTACCCGGATAATCGAATAATATTTTGATCTTCCTTTGCAAAAAATTTTGCTAAGAAAAATGTAGAATAAAATAAAAGTGTTCCCACAAGACCTTGAGCAAGCAAACCACTATTGTATACTGTTTCAGAAAATAAAAGTAAAAGGTGAAAACAAATTTTTTTGTAGCACAAGTTGTAAGTTACTTTTTTATGATTTTCATATGACCGTACAATTTTCTTGTTTACTTTCTTATTTTAAAATCTTTTTACCAATAACATTAATTATTTCCTTTACATAGCTACTAGCCGGGTATCCGGCCCTGCCCGGGTTTCGGCCGGGTATGGTGTTTTAGTGACACTCGTTCATGAATTTTTCAACATTAAAGTGCATATCTATACACACAATGGCTACTTCTGTAAACAATGGCAATTTTTTCTGACTGGACAAACTAAAAAACTGTATTACACACCTTAAATACAAATGCAAGCTAATACAAATAATGTTTAGGTGAATTGGAAATGTTATAAGCTTGGTACAGGGTGCGGCGGAGAAACTTGCAGATTTGAAAAGTCAACTAAGGGAAAAGTACATCATGTATCAGTTTACTACATTTTGTAAGATATGGTACCCATTCTGAATTTTTATATTAGTTAGATTTAAAAACTACATCGGGAAGAATGACGGCCCCTGTTAATGATGCACTCATGTACCCTAGATTTGTTGCACTCTTTCGAGCATATCGACTGATGGGATGTTGGTGATAGCAAGCCGGATGTTGTTCTCCAGGCGTTGCAGGGTCCGGGGCTTGTCGTTGTAAACGATCAATTTGAGGTACCCCCATAAAAAATAGTCACAGAGTGTCAAATCGGAAGAGCGGGCCGGCCACGGTACGTTACCTTTCAAGAAGACGTTATCACTCAACTGGTGAACCACAGCAAGTTTGTAGGGATGAAACTGGAGTTTGTTGTGGAGAATTTGTCTCAGTGTCCAATCAAAAATCCCCAAAGCAGCAGCGTGTTTACGCGCCGAACGCCTAGGAGAGCGCAAAAACGACTCCCTCACTTTTTCGACGTTTTCTAGGGTTCTGGAAATCCGTTGACCTCCATGGCCTCTGTTTGCCACACTCTCACTTTCCCTGAATGTTTTCACCCACAAAACAGTCGATTCCCAGCCAGGAATGGGAACGACGGGCTGAATTTTGAACCGAGTTCGGAAGGCACGTTTAGTGGCGACCACCGAAAGATTATTTGAAAAGTAAGATTCGGCGGCGAACGCTCGTTGCTCCTTTGTCCAACGCATGGCGACAACTAAACTATGAGATAACAAAACTTCAGGACCCTCTCTTTAAAATGAGACTCTTCCCACTCCTTTCTGACCACTCCTTGCTAATTAGCATCCAGTTAAAATCAGCAAGTTTCTCTGTCGCACCCTGTAAAATCAATCGTACTGGAGTCAAGTATTTCCAAACATTACACGTAAAATAAGTCCCATCATTAGTTTATATCCTTGTGACTACATCTTATGTACCTAACTTAGAAGTTTTTTGACTATAAACATTTTCTGTTCTCTAACTGTTGCCAAAATCAATTATCTTTTTATTTAGTCTCGTTAGCGATTATTGGCACAGATGAATCTAAAAATCCTAAGAAAGCAATAAATTTCATACTTACTCCAGAGAAGCCTTGGTTCACATTTTCATTATGATCACCATTAATATTGTTGTTACCAGGCAACAAATTTTTGCAACAATGGACTGAAAATTTAATCATTTAATGGGGAAACTATATGAAATTTACTATTTTCCATAATAACTTTTTAAAACTAAGCTTTTTAGAAATAAATTATAGCTTATCCTGCTCCCTGTTACTGCAGCTATCTACGGTGAAAAAATGGTTAAAATCGGTCCAGTAGTTTTGAAGTTTACCCCGGACATACGCATACAAAAGTAGTCTTTTATGTATATAGATTTCTTTGTTATTACTACGTCTATTGAGTCTAAAATTGTCAAAATGGAAAGGTAAAAAAATGTTCCCCGCTTAATCAAATACCCCGCTTAATCGAATAAAATTTCTTCGAACCGACAGTATTCGATTAAGCGGGGCCGACAGTATATATATATATATATATATATATATATATATATATATATATATATATATATATATATATATATATATATATATATATATATATAAATAGATAGATATATATATAGATATTGAAGTTTCAACATTATCTTTGAATTTTGCCAAATAATCAAAATTTACCGAATGAGGAACTGTTTTGGGAGGTTGCAGTGACCTCCCGTAACATCACACCGTGGGGCGGGGGGGGGGGTGCAGTTTCTTAAGTTCGCCGCGAGCGCTGGACCCCCTGGGTACACTACTGTATATCTGTATATTACACAAATTTTCTAAAACTCAACCCTCTCATATTTTTAATAAACACATTAATGTGCTTGGTTGAACTTGATTTTGCGTAATGATCGCATCAGTAGTCAGGCATTTGGTACATGTTTTTCGTTTTGGCGAGTTAAGTATCATAGTACATTCTAATCGTTTTGCAAAAACATTTCGATTGCTCCACATGTGCAAGACGAGAGACTGATGCGTTCTGCCGCAGTTTAATCTCGTTTCTGAAAGCATCGTTTTAATCAGCTAATCCAGTGGATCACAACCGTTATTGTTGAATGATTATTGCGTGCTGTGAACTCCGGAACTTACCTGGGATGCTTTGATATCAGTGTAGTTACTATAATTGCAAGATTATTACGCGTCTATTGCAGTTTCTGGATAGGTTAACATGTTACAACCGGGTCACGCCAACAAGACATCAAGCTTTAAAATAATTTTTCAGGGACATTATGGATGAATTTTTCCTTTGCGCAGTTTTTATACAGCTTTTAATTATTTCGATGCAAATATGATTCCTTTCGTAAAATTAACTTTGTGTGTGTGAAAAATTTGTGAATTGCTTTTTCATATACAGTATTCGCAGCTTATATGAATCACGTTTGTTCTGAACAATTTTGATTCAGTTTAGTGACTGATTCAATACAGCGGCTAACTCAATAAAGCTGAATCGTGTTATGTTTTTGACGATTTAAATCATTAAAGCGGCTGATTCAATTAACCACTGATTCAATTAACCGGCTTTCATTGTATAACATATGTATGATCATGTATTAATATACAGGGTGTCCACTCTAATCGTGGACCAATAGCTAATTTCTAAACCGTTAGAGATAAGCATATAGTTTATTTAGGAAAAAATCTCAAAATTATGAAAGGAATTTTGGGTCTATTCAATGTTTTTCAAAAAATCAAATTTTGAAAGAGTTACGAAATTTAAATTTTTATACATCCCCCCAGTTCTATCAATCATATTTAGTAAAACATTCTTGACACTGTAACGTTTAAAACTAAAAAAAAATCACTCTTCTACCACAAAAATTGACCGAGTTATGACGTTTTGAAAAATCAAGATTTTGCATTGTTTCATGACGTCATCGAGAGATGGCTTAAGGGACCGTATGCGAAATCCTTCAAAATCTTGATTTTTCAAAACGTCATAACTCGGTCAATTTTTGTGGTAGAAGAGTGATTTTTTTTAGTTTTAAACGTTGCAGTGTCAAGAATGTTTTACTAAATATGATTGATAGGACTGGGGGGCTGTATAAAAATTTAAATTTCGTAACTCTTTCAAAATTTGATTTTTTTGAAAAACATTGAATAGACCCAAATTCCTTTCATAATTTGGAGATTTTTTCCTAAATAAACTATATGCTTATCTCTAACGGTTTAGAAATTAGCTATTGGTCCACGATTGGAGTGGACACCCTGTATATACATATGAAAAATTGCATAAACATAGATATAGAATAATAAAATCTTTTCCCCAATCTGAAGTTATCCGTGAAAAGTATATAATTATGTGATTTGATTTCAATAAGATTAGTTTCATTGTTTTAAAATATTTAAAAACAAAAAAAAGTAATGATTATGTAATAATACTTAGTCTTTCGCGTAACTCAATTTGCGAAACGTTGCTGCACAATAAAGTTTCAAAAACTTTCCATTTTTTTTAATGTTATGTAGGGTAATGAAACGATTATACAGCTTCTTCCATTATTTCTTTTTAAATAACATCACATAACTTTGCATTAAAAGTGGGTAGTATCAGAAGGTGAAGGAACCTTCTGAATTTCATTTCCTTCGGTCAAAGTCAACGCCCCATTCTCCCACTTGAAGAAACTCGTTACTTGTCAACGATAACTTCCCAATCACCTCATAGAATGCCATTTAATCTGGAAATATGTTAACGTGGTATTTGGAATGGCTAAACCCACATTAAGCCCTCAGCAGTTGTGCTAAGCTACCTGTCTAATGCATCTCTTTTTCTCTCAAAGTGTAATTTGTTTTGCTTGTTTATTTAGAAAAATATTGCTGCTCTTCCGAAAGCATCAGAGATGTTGCTAGTTTGTTAAATGTGTAAAAATATCCGATATTTTTAAAGGAATAAAGCAGATGAAAACAGGCAAGACCATAATAGTGAACATTTCCATGAAATATAAATAAGGGGGGTTTTTTAGTTTATAAAAAAACGAACTTTCTAAGGATGAGATGAAAGATGGCTGAGAAAGGGAAGATTTTTAACATTCAGAAGGTTTTACATTTTGAATTTCAGAAAATTAAAAGTATTCAAATATAATATTTTAAAATTTCAAATCCCCCTTCCTTATTTTTCACACTGCTAAATTTTTATTGCAAGTATGGAAATACGCTTGGCAAAATTTTGAGGCATATTAACGATTTCCCGTGCCTGGAGTATGGTTGAAAAGGCTCTAGATAGCCTTGTTTGTAAAAAAATTATTACGAATAATAAAATGGCATGCATTACTTTTTTAGCGGTGTTTCCTCCTACATATCTGACAAATTCACAGGATATTAAAAAAAAAAAAACACACACACACACACACGCTGAAACAGCTTGCATTCCAAAATTTTATGTTCGTTTTTCTGCACTTAAAAAGAAACATAAATATTTTTTTGACGCAAAATTGTAGTTATTAAAAACAGTTTAAGTGATTACATTTTTCAAAGCTTGCCTATCGTAATCAATAGTGTTGATTGGAAACATGAGAATGATCGTCCTCTGGTATATATTTATGACTAAAATGTTTGGTTAAAATATGATTTATTTGGAAAACAATACTGCTGTGATTTCGATCTGCAAAACTCTGAAAATAATCTCCTGTTCTCAAAAACTGGCTTTGTGGGTTGAGTGGTTAATGCTGTAGAGTGGCAAAAATTACCTCCATCCGATAAAAGAGGAAATGCTTTGATAAGAATGAGATAAGAGTTACGTTTTGTTTACTTATAGAACTGTCATAACTTCAAAAATGAATTTGGTTTCGTATTATCTCCTTATCGCGCATACTCGAAAACTTCTCACCCTTAACTACACAGTAAAAGGGTTTTGTTTTTATCTTGATCACATTTGCAAAAATGTAGAAAAAGCAGGCCAGCAAAATAATTAAAAGATTTTTTTTTCCATATCAATCATAAGAAAAAGTGGAGCAGAATGTTGATGAAAATGATCGAGAATCCTTAGATTTTGGACGACATCTATGCTATGCTATGCTAGGCGATTGGCAATGAAAAGAATTCTGGAAATTAGTGGAAATGGAAACCCTTGATTATTTATAAAACCTATGAAAGTAGTCTATACAAATTGTCTATAAATAGAAACCATGCTACAAAGATGTAGAGTCTAAAGAAAATAAGTTCATACATAAGTTATGGATTTTTTTTTTTTTTTTTTTCGTTTAGAATTTTCTACTAGTGTTTTAAGAGCTCGAGTTGTTCCAACTTTTGTATGCAACAAAGACGTTTTTACAGTCTCCTGGGAAGTTGTGATAATATGACTTACGTTATTCTGTCTTTGAGGTACAGAAATAAATTACGAAATCTCAGATAATATCTTACTTTTTTTTAGACATAAACAGGAAATGAAATTTCTTCCCTTCCCCTGCACAGCACTGTTGACTCATCCCCAACCCCAGAAGGCTTCTTATGATGAATTTTCTTGTGTATATGTGTGTGTGTGTTCCTCATTACACCTCGATGTTCACTCATGCCCCGAAATCGTGAAGTCCGTTAAGTTTTGGGAGAATTCGGTCAAATTAGATTCATTAGTGACGGGAACACTTAACTGGATGAAAATAAAAAAAAAAAAACAGAAAGGAACTTTTTGTTTTTAGCTCTCATGCTGGCTAACAAAGCATAAAAATTGCTCTAATTTCCCCCTACGTGAGTAAAATAACTGGAGCTTATCTTTATCTGTGTCCAACTCTTTGAAATTCTGTTACTACGATCCTACTGCTCTGGTGTCAAGCCAATTGGGTCACTAGTTCCCCCGAACTGCTCCTGCCGCTTTAATAACTTAAGTTGAAAAGAGTCATTTTCCACGAATTTCCATTTAACTTGGCTCTCCAAACAATGATCGTATTGAGCAACGATTATCAGGGGCCTGTTAGAATCAAGAGGCTTGTCCGCTTCTGTTTTATTGAACAGGATTTCAAAGATACTTCATTCACGGTAGTGAAGTAGGCCTCAAGTGGAATTAGTGTTTATTTTAGTTTTTTGCTTACTTTTTAAGCAAGACAATAGTATCTATGTAGCTGTCTTGTTAGGAGCACAATTTCAGCTTAGCACCATTGTTTTAAAAAAATATTTCTGTAGTTCAATTAAATTGACGATTTAGTTTCTTTAGCCGTGGAATTTAAACATCATTTTATTAGAGTACGTTGAAAATCAGTTGACCTTCTCCAATGCTAAAATTAAAATTGAATTCTTCCTCTTTTAAAAATAAAGTTAAAAATATCATAATGTAACTTGATTTTTGTATAATTATTATTCTTTCTTTTTATCGATAAAATATTTTCAAACTTTCTGTGTGTTGTCATTGATTGAAATAGGTTCTAAAAACTCTTTATCGTGTCGTAGTAATCTTTATCCTGCTCATCGCGGTAAAAAGGCTTTAATAACATCCATTGTACAAAAAAATAGCAAACGTGTTTTAAAATAATATTATTTGTTAAGTATTTTAGACATACCACCGCTGCATTAGTAATTATCTCGTAAATAATTTGATAACTTATAAACTTAGCATTTAATAGGGAGGAAGGGGTGTACTAAGTATTTAGCTGCAACGGGGCGTCAATTTCTCAGTTAATGAAATATTCTCATCTAGCTCAAAAATACAGAAAGAGCATTCAGCATTTCAAGACTAATTTGAATTATTACATGCTTCCTGCTGGAAAATAATTCCACGATTGATTCGGAAAAAAATTGCTCCCCACTGTGATTTAAGTTTTTGTCCGAAAGAACTTCATTTTCATACAAGGTAACAGTTCCCTTATTTTCCCTAATTACTGTTTATTCATTTGGTAATTTTTGTTAGCAACTAAATTTTTGTTAAACACTAAATAGAAATTCATCTACAAGAGGGCGCTAGGAAAATATTCTGGAGAAAACCATACTATATTACATCAACTGTGTGCGCACGTGTGTGAAATTTGAGTTGCATATGAGCATATTTTTCATGTTAAAAAACACAGGTTGAAGAAAGTCATTAACCAAGGTGCTAAGCACGCAATAACTCTTCTTTTTCCTTCTATTGTAACTTTTTTTTTCTAATTTGTTAAAGAATACGTTAGAGAGAGAGGATGAAAGTATTAACCCTTCACTGCACGATTTTTTATATTTTCATGAAAAAAATCATATGTTACCTTTTAATACCCCTGAGTTCAGGAAAAATAAAGAAAAAACTTAATCTTAAATATTTGCACCAAAAATGATATTTTATCTGTTTGTTTCACATATGGCGCAAAGCACATAGTATATGCTTATATCGATACGTGTAATAATCAACAATGTGTTTAGTGCCATAAGTGGAACCAACAAATTTTGCCACTAAGTACAGCATATATATTTAAACATTTTTAGAACAAAAGAAATAATGATTTAACACACTTCTTACTGTAATGCAGACACTCTATTTTTCAAAAGCAAGAACTGTAGTACCTAGACTAGTGCAACTAACTATTGCATAAAAAATCACATTAAACTGTTATAGCAATGTGTCAGAAGGGGCACAAAGGTCAGCTTAACTGCATTTAAATATCATAGGAATATATGAGGGTTTTTTTGGTTTGTGCCAGATCAGGCACACCATGCAGTGAAGGGTTAAACGCATGTAAACCCACTATCTAACGAAGAGTTTATTTTTACTAGAATTTTTAGAGCAGTGAAAACATTAGTTTCAATTCTAAAGGATTTTCTACTTGAAAAGGCAAGTGAGTCTTCACATTTTCACTCAATGCCTAAAGGGGGAAAACATCTTCTGTAAGAATATTAAATTGATAAATCCCATTGCTTGGAGCGAGACAAAGCTTCTTTACTGCAATGAGTAATGGTCGGGAGTGCTGGTGTCTAAAATATTTGCTATGATACATTGCAATAAACGATTCGTTGAACAAAATGGTTTTTTGACAAAATTTGATATTTGTTCAAGTATTTAAATAAACATTCTTATGTAGGCGTGGTCGAAATTTTTCATGGGATGCCAAATCAACATTTTTAACTCTTGAGAAATAATTCTTGAAGGTTGATTGTCGGGTTGTAATGTGAATGAGCTTGTTAATCGACCATTTCTGCCCAAGTTGGCGGAAAATTGCTGTTTGTGACAATATTTAGCCTATCTTTTCTATTATAGTATTTTCTGAAGTTCTAATGATGTAACAATTAACTTTTTTCATAGGAATCATCTCTTTCGAGTTGTATTACATCAGTATATCTGAACCATGATAAGTACTCGACACTATATCGTCGATCTAACGATCAACTCCATGAAAACAGTTCCATTAGTTTTATACCAATTTCATGATCCATTTCCAATGTTAGAATTTCACCGAAATAATGAGTTTAAATCATATGAACTTTGAACACATGTTCATTGAAAGAAGTCGGTTAGACTTAAGGTTTTATTTTCTTTATTTGTGCAAATGCTATACTATATTTCTGGTTCGTATTGGACTTAGGCATGCAACAAGATAGCTGTATTTATTTGCATTCAAAAACCAGGACCTCAAATTCACCTGAACCTTGAACATGCTTTGTAGTTGATCTCATTTTCTTTTGTTCATTTCAATTCTAAAAACATCTAATAAGTATCAAAATATTACTGAAATTTGATGAAAACTAAAAAATAAAAATAACTTTGCATTCGAAACATTTTTCGAATGACTCGATATTTCTGAAACCTCCACGCTAGAGCAAGCATTCAACAATGAATGGTATGAAAATGCCTCTATTTTGGAAACTTGTTGGAGTGAATATCGAGTCACAGGTAACAAGTTCGTTTCGAAACTATTGTTCCGTTTTTACCTTCGACATTTTTCCCCAATGCAGGAAATTCGGTGTTGGCGGAAGGAAACGCCGCCACATTGTTCTTGCTACATCATCCAGAGATCTCAATCTGTGCGTTGATCTTGGCATAGTTTTCACCGCGGGTACTGACACTCTACTCAGACCGCCATGAGGAACAATGCCAGATCCACGTTTTTCTATTTTTCTTTCTGGTTTGGAGGGTGTAGTATTCATACTCCATACATATGACACTCCTGTCTGGAAATCAAATTGACTAATGGTTTTACAGATAGATCTTCCAGAACCAATTGTAAAAACTTTGCAAAACGTTTTGTCCTTTCAGGCGCTGGTATTTTTATCTCCGATTTTATTGTACAGCAGTGGCGCACTCTGAATATTGTCACAACTGAGCGCAACTGAGCAACTATTGGCGCAACTGAGAATTGTTTCATGGGGAAAATCTAAGTCTCTAAGTGGCTTTTAACCTTTGGAAAGTTTTCGAATTTAAAGTCTTAGAGAAGAAACTGCAGTCAAGGGTTGGGGGCTAAATTTCCAATAATTAAATCCAAAAAACAGTTTAAGCAGGTTTTTTTTATATATAATAATACTTGGGGGATCCGCCTCCTGCTCGCTTCACTTGCCAACCTTCCGTTCGTCGTGTGCGGTGGCTCGATCACCCACCCCCCACCCCCATCCTGGTATAAAAAGTAAAAAAAAAATATGTACGTAATTTAAAAACATATCAGAATATCCATTTCCCTTCCCTCGCAGAAAAAACGCAATGTAATTCATATGAAATCACTTAAACAAAATAAAATATCATAGGAATAATGACAACCTTTCTTAAATTTAAAAAACGTAAAGAAAATATGTGATAAAAGCAATCTTGTATATTTTATTAAATTAAGACGAGCTATAAACAAAACGAAGAGTCATCCGCTTTATTTGTCGAACGTTACATTGTTGAACAGATTTTGGAGCAGTTTGGTCGAATGATGGTAATATAATTTTACTCGAGGTGAGCCTTGAATAATGGCTCAATTAGAATCACTAAAATATCCTGTTTCATTAATGAAGAGAAATAGAACAAACATCTGCTTCTTCAGAAAACAAAAAACAAAAAAAAAAAAAAACTCTTTCCAACGATACATAACATTAGGGAGTAGGGGGATTTTTTGCCACCCAGATCGATGAAGTATTAAAAATGTGCGCTCAAAAAATTAATTTAAAGGAAACTAATTCGAAATCAAGAAAAATAGCTCCGAGGTGCAAATCTACGGGACTCGAACTAATTTTTTATCAAATGTCAAGTCTGTACGTGCTATGGGGTCGTCTGGACGCAGGCCAGCCACAAACACCCTTTCACAATATCTTTGAACTTAACTTTGTTTTTTTTTTTTTTTGTTTTGTTTTTTTAATATAGACACAGAGATGACATCAACATCGAAGAAACATCGAAATCAAAACATCGATGCTAGGAAAAAATCAAACCTTAGATTAGAGCTCGAAGATTTTTAAATGGAGGTTCGCAGAAAGTGCAATATTTACTTTCAAGCCCATTCCAGTTTCAAGCAGAATTATTAATTGCTTTAGTTGATCTGTTGTCGTTCAAAGGCTTACTTATCGTAAAAATAAAAACTCATTCTGTGCTATAATAAGTCTACTTCGCATCCTTGTTAGAGCTTTCTTCCCTGCATAATTCGATTTTGTTTTCTTTGATTTTAAACGGGGATTTTTCATAAGTTCGTTAATATGGCTACTAAGAAGTTGAGGCACGTCTTCATTTATGCACCGTTTTAAAACCTGTAAAAAAGCAGCAGACCATGAACTTTCCTCGTAATTTGTATGATAAAAACCTTAGGTGAGATTTGCCATTAGCTGATACTTGAAGTTCTTCAAAAAGAGCTTCTTCCTTTACAAACGACGACTTGTTTACAAGTTGTCTGATCTTGACTTTTTTTTTTTTTTCGTGTGTGTCTTTCCTAGATTTTCAAAATAATTAATAAATCATGCCATCAATTAGATTCTCTACAAACTTGACTTATATTCAGGTTTGTGTTTGTAAACTCTTTATTGGCCAACGATTCTAATCATGTTATGCCACGTCATTTAACCTGGAACTTCTCCAAAATGAGTAAAACTTCAGCACATACCCTAACACTGTCAAGACTTCCATTATTTACATATTGAACTGTTAATATACAGAACAAAGAAATCTGAGAAACTATTTGAACTTTCATTTGCGAAGCTAATCGTCTGGTTCCAACAATCTGCAACCTTTTGCACCGAATGGAGGTCAACAAACTTTCTCTTTATTTATTTACGCAATTGATGTGACAAGTTCTCGAAAATTTCAGCCGTTCTTCCGAATACTTGAAGAAAATTGCTCGTATCCTCTTTTATGTTTTCCTTTTCCCCGCGTCTCTCTCACTTCATGAGCAGCCAGGAATGGCGACTGATGTTAATGTCTACATTCAATTTATTGCTTTATTGTTCGAGCCCACGGAGCTGAGTGTTTTTAACGCTTTTTGAATTAAACGCTGAAATAATTGATTTCCTGTGATCAAGCATACCGCTTGGCAAGTGTTTGCAATAGATGTCTTCATTTTACTTTTTACTTCCTTTTACGTAGTAAAGGAAGTATTGTGATCGCGAAAAAAAATCACTCAAATTTGAGTCTAAATTTTGATTTTGCTCTCCCCCGAATGAATGTTCAGTAGTTTTTTCGACCTGTCAGCACGTGCATATGTACCTACCAACATATAAGCAGCCGAAAAATCCCTTTCAACCACCCCCGAGTTAATTACGACGAGTTTTCTCGTGACGGCTGTATGTGCGTATGTATGTATGTGCCTCGCATAACTCAAAAACCATATGCCGTAGAAGCTTCTAGCTTGGTATGTAGGCTGTGAGGATGGTCTAGTTGTGTACCTCCCCTTGTGGTTGCATTCGAATGTTCCCAAAGGGGTGTTTTACCCCTTTTTGGGGGTAAATCAGTGTTAATTTCAATGCAGACTCAAGTGATATGAATTGGCGCGACCACTTGGCGATATGTCGCCAAGTTTTTGTTCGCCAAGTTGGCGACAAATTTGGCGAAAAAATTATTTTTTGAATTTGGGTTTAACTTGGCGCTATTGGCGATATTTTGCGAAAAATTCACTAAATGATATTAAAATCAGCAATATTTAGAAAATTAACCATTGTAAAATATTTTTTGCATTGTTTCGTGGCAGATTAGGGGAGTAAATATTTGAATTGGTACCTTGCTCACTCCAAGCACTTTTTTTAACACTTAAGGCAACTACTAAGAAATTTACACGTAAAAGGAAGTGGTGTGGGGTCCGTACCAGATTTTTTAAATAATAAAGTTTTGTTATGGAAGTAATGTAAAAGCCTTGACCAGTATTAAGACGTTAGCTGAAAGAATTTTCGTTTCTATCCGTTTTAACAGGTTCCAAATGAATATATAGACTTGATTGTGATTGAGCTGTACTGTATACACTGGAAAAAAAGAAAGCATTGCTGGCTAATATCGCTCAACATTTCCATTGACGAATTCGCATTAAATGGAAATTTATTGCTGGGTACACACGAGCTATTGTTATTCTCGTAATTGATTCTCCAAACTTATATTATTTTTTGAATCATTTTCAACGATAGTGAATGAAAATATTAAAACTCAAGAAATCGAATAACAATAATTTTATTTTATTTCATTCTCTCTGCAAAATAGCAGACAACGTACGGATCGAGTCAAGAACCGAGAGCTTCCTGATAAGCCGTTGTTGACTCAGTTATGGTTGGTCAACAAAACATTTCCTGCTCTCAAACCATATTTTTTAATAAACTTATTTGCTTTCGAAGGAAAGTTATTTTCCTTGCATTGATCAACAGACAGTAGTGTTCCTTAAAAGCTGAATCCCCTCTTCCGTTGAAGTGTATGCATGACTGACCCATATTTATTCATTTTGAATTAGTTGTAGGCACAACTCTTTATTCAAAAGACATTATTATTTTTCCGACGTGTTTTCTTATTTCATTTGAATAAAATTTTACTCGTTCACGGTAACTTTGAGTCGCAGTTCCTGTATTTTAACTACCTCTCACATATTTGATTAGTTTTATTGTATTTGTATAACGCAATGTGGGAATAAAGAAACATTCCTAAAGTATTGTACCATTATCCAAAATTAAGAAGCAACGATTATGGAATTATTAAAATGAACCATTAGCCTTGTTTAAAGTTATCCTGCTATTTAAGAAAACATAAATCCGCGTTAGAAATGGGTGCTAATAAGTTATTTAAGTAGTTTAACTTAAAAGCCAGAATCCACCCTCCCGATTTTACTATACAACACCCCAATATTTCTCTTAAAATATAGGAGAGTGATTGCAATAACTTTTAAAATAACTTCAAAACAGAATTATTGATTCAGAATTATTAATTGATTCAATAAATTATGTACAAATTGCTTAGTGCTTAAAGTGCACAATTTGTGATGTTTTTTTTTTTTTTTTTTTTTTTTTTTTTTTTTTTTTTTTTTTTTTGATACCACTTTTAATCCGTATTTATTAGTACAGTACAGAACCTTTTATCCGGAAACCAAAAAACCGGGAAATTTTTAGCAATTTTCCCGCCATTTTTTGAAATACGCATTTTTGGCACTATTAAAAAAAAAAGTTTTTTTTTTTTTTTAATTCTGAAATAATAAAATGAATATGAACGATTTCTTCGTGAAAACCATATTACTCTCAAAAAACGTAGAAAACTTTTACACAAACAAACTCGAAGTTGAAGGATCACGCGGGGCAAAGTTTCCGAAATATTTGCTTGAAATAAAAAGTACACACGTAAATAAAACATTTTCCTATTTTATTCCAGCTGAAAACTAAAGAAATAAATATTGTCCCCTTAATGCAATTTTTTATTGAATGGCCGTTTTAAAGCCGTTTAGAGCGTAAGTGAAGACGCAAAAAGTGCTTGAAACGCCGTGAACTGGATTCGCTAATTATCTGAATAGTTGATCGTTGAATCTAGAAATCGTTAAACGCATAAGGCTGCAAGAACTTAAAAAGCAAATTTCTATTGGTATTAATCCAATGCAAAAGCAGCAATTAACAATAACTATCTTAATAGCAAAAACGACACCTTTTCAAAAAAGGAAAAGGGGGGAAGGGGGGGAACGCGTTCATAATAACGAATCTATTTGATACACTAGTAGAAAAATCGCACATTTATGTTCAAAAATTTGTTTCTTGCCCTTTCTTTAATTTTCTTTCTTTTTAAGACATTATCAAAAAGTGTACCCCCTCCCGGTTTTTTTTTTTTTTTTGAACGTGAGGGTCTTATTTTTTGTGAATAACTAAATATTTTTTGGTTTTTAAATTATTCTTTCACTATACTACACTGCAAGGTTTTTTGACACCAACGTCGTGACGTCAACGTCACGTCAGCCTATGAAAAACGAGCTAGATAAAACGTCACAGCCTACTTGGCGAATTAGAGGAGATCGCTAACTGCTTGTGAGCTCTTATTGGCACCGCGCGTCGTGACGTCAGTGTCATCTTAAGTTGCTGTCTAGTATAGTATGTTTTAATATTTCGATATTTATAAGCATTTCTGAACCGTTTTCTTCTTATTTTAAGATGCCTTAGGGTCATTCCATTTTAAATCAACAAATTTTCAAAAAAGTTGTTGCATCACCATTTTTGATTTTGATGAAAATTTGCATGTGTATTCCTTTTACTTCCCAGAGCTCAAAATAGTGTTCATTTTATTTTTAAAAAATTTACCCTTTGATATATAGGCCCTTTTTGTTGTTGGCAACAGCGAAAATCGGGCGTTTTGATGCTTTGTCTTATGAACTATAACTTTTTTTCTATCAAAGATTTTGAGCTCAACTATAGCTCATTGGAAAACTAAGAAAAAGATCTTTTTATATATGCTATCAATAAATTTCAGATTTATAAAAAATACTTATTTTTTCAAGGTCAAAGTTCACGACGAAAATGACATTTTTTACTACTTTCGAACATTAAAAAACCCATGAAGGGTTCAAAGTAACAAGTCGATTTTTTCATCATATATTTATAGTCATGGTTACTTACTGTATAAAAAAAATTGGCTTGTTATTCCACCCCCTTTATGAGATATGCCCCCCCAAAGTTGTAAATTTTTTAAAAAATCCAATTTTCAACGCTAAAAAAATCCATGTGGGGGGCAAGATAAAAATTTTTGTATTTGTGGTATTTTAAGTACTTTTTACCAGCTTTCTAATAAAACAAAAGTTGCTTTGTTATTCAAAGGCGTTTGGCAGATATAAGGGACTGAACTTTCAAAAAATTGCACAAAAACAACACGATTATTTTCATTTTTTTTTAAATCTTTTTTTTTATTTAAATGTAATTATATACCTTATTCTTTGCCTTAAATGCTAAAAAAAGACTAAGAAGAGCAATGAAGAAACATATTTAAAGTTTAATAAGATAATTTAATATTTTTAACACCTGGGAATATAGAATACCACTAAACTTGTCTGATTTTTAAACATCTGATTGCTACCTACAACAGGACTGAGCATTTCTCAACTTGTCCAGGTTTATTCATACCATGTGGTCATCCTTGTTCTGACTTGCTCTCACATGTGTATCTTAGTTGTCTTTCAAATTCTGAAAGAAGTAGGTTGTTGAGCTAGTGTTTCTGCTGTAAAATCTTGTGAAGCTGATGTGATTTCTTTCCATTTCAAGTTCATTCATATTCACAGAATGTTTTGTTAAAGGTAAAAGAAGAAATTCTTTAGAATCCTTAAATGTAAATTTAAATTTGTTTTTCTGCATGTAAACTGTGAATAAGTTATGGATAACCCTAAATGCTCCATAGGAGTTTTTGAGAATGATAATTGTAATATTTTAAGTTACAGTAGGCAGTCTACTGTAAAAAGTATTTCTGAGTACACTGATGATGATAAAACTTGACTGCACCTGAGAACTAGATGTAAAACTATTGAAACTGTTTGCACCTACCAGCAAGAAGTTCCATAAAGGTGGCAAAACTTGGCAAGAATTTTTTTTGCATGGTAGGTACAAACAGTTTCAATAGTTTTACACCCAGTACTCAGGTGCAGTAAAGTTTTATCATCATCACTGTACTCAGAAATACTATTTACAGTAGATTGCCTACTGTAACTTAAAATATTACAATTATCATTCTCAAAAACTCCTATGGAGCATTTAGGGTTATCCATAACTTATTCACAGTTTACATGCAGAAAAACAAATTTAAATTTACATTTAAGGATTCTAAAGAATTTCTTCTTTTACCTTTAACAAAACATTCTGCACTGTTAAAAGTAAAGGTTGCATATGGCACCTTTTAGGGGTGAAAAGCTTGTAACACCAGCGGCACCCCATAGGGTGCCAGATTGGCACCCTTACCAAAGGTGAAAATCGGGCACCCTCATTTTCAGGGTGCCTCCGAAGGTGAAATAAATGGCACCCAGTGGGGGGCAATGGCACCCTCATTTTCAGGGTGCCTCCGAAGGTGAAATAAATGGCACCCAGTGGGGAACAATGGCACCCTCATTTCCAGGGTGCCTCTGGTGGTGAAAAAAAAATGGCACCCTTGTTATAAGGGTACCTTTGATGATAGAAAAATGGCGCAAAAGGGGATAATAATGGCACCTTTGACATCAGGGTGCACCCTCAAGGATGGGAAAATGCAGCCAGGGGAAAATAACGGCACCCTTGTTGTCAGCCCACTCAGCAAGCTGCACAAACGGACCCTCCGACGTCAAGGCGACCGTTTATAGTGCTTTATAAGCAGTGCAGAACAAGCTGTATTTGGCTATTTTATTTTCCAATTTAATATGCTTACCTTATTTTATTTAGTTTGCATCATTTTGTTACATTTGGGTGGTGATTCTGATTACACAAAAAGAAAGAAAAAACGAAAGAAATTTCGTTGCTACTGAAATTTTTTATCAATGAAGTGAACTAAATAAAAAATTATTTAGTTCACTTAATTAATAAAACATTGCAGCAGTAACGAAATTTTCGTTTTTTTCTTTTCTTTTTGTGTAATCAGAATCACCACCCAAATATTATAACATAATGATACATACTGAATAAAAAGAGATAAATTGCTTTATTTGGCTAGTTTATTTTTCAATTTAATTTGTTTAAGTTTTGAAAAATTCATAACTGCGCTATAAACACATTTTAAACTTGAAACAGTTTTATAAAATCCATTTGTCTCAGATAATTAGATAGGTAACATATTATACCCAAATACATGTTAGTTAATATTTTAAAGATTAATTTTAAGTATCTTTTTACTCAAGTGTCTACTAATGATCATTCTTCTCCTGTTTTGTTTTCTATTTCTATAATTATAACTATTATAAATTTAAAATACAAAATTTCAGTTTGGTGCAGTAAAACTTTTATAAGATAGCCACTTATTCAAACATATTTGGAGGTTTTCAGTTTTTTATATAGAAGTAACGGTTCAGTTAGAAAGTTCTGGTGCTTTATTGCAAGTAGTTTAGAAAAATATTAATCCTATTATTATTAATGCAATTTTAACTTACCTGAACTAGCTATCAACAAAAAATGTTTGATTACAATGGAGCAGCCCCTAAACAGCTTGATAAAAATGCAGAATAAATTGAAATGCCCTTTTCCTTTCATGTTTGAACTTTTAAATTAAACTTGTCTTGAAATCTCAAAGCTGAAACAGGAAATTATGGGCTAGTAATGGATTTTTCATGGGAAAAAATTGTTGACCAACATGAGTAAATTAACTACAATTTATTTATCTTTACAAAAATTAAGGGGAAATGTTTCTTACAACACAATTAATTTCGGAAGGGAAAATAAGAATTTATATACTTAAAACTTTTGAAGGTATTAGAAGTGAATGATTTTATAAAGGAAAAATTCACAAAAATTTATCATGACATTTGTAAAAATTTCAGTTATAGAGAGGGAGAAGTAGTTAGAAGCATTCAGCTTATGTTTTACCTTAAAATCAAACGTGTGGGATGTTTGTTGAAAACCTTTAAGAGAAAACTTTTCAAAAATACATAAGACTACTGAATTCTAAAAATACAACTCTTAATCAAACAATTTTTATTTTCATTAGCAACATTTTTTCAAGTTTGTATTACAATAAGGTGATAAAAGTAAGCAACAAAAAAGGTATCTGCAGCATCTTCTTTTCCTGAGCTAGTTTTCAACCAACATCTAAAAAATAAATAAATAAATAAATAAGGTTTGTGAGTTTGAAGCATATTCTCTTAGTACACTAGAAATTTTTGCATGTTGACACCCATAACAAGATTGTGTACGTATACAAGAACATAAATTATAGTCTTTATACTAACAAGATGGGCAACTGCCCTCTAGTGACCCTCCTAAATGATGGGCCTGATTATAAAATATAATCTTGCATTGAAGAGATTCAAACTAACATTAACAAGCAATAAATGAGTTGAAACACCAGTAAACTTAAACAGACATAATTTCTCTGTTAGTAGAATGTTTTAAATTACAAACAAATAAATTACATACAAAAAAAAATTGTGCTCTTCATTTCTTAATACAAAATTTTAAAATATTTAGAATAAAATACAAATGCATTTAATACACTTTAAATTACATGATGCTTTGAAAACAAACTTAGGGAATGAAAAAGACATTGTTTAAAAATCTTGCATCTAAATAAAAAAATATTTACACCAAAAGAAGAAAAATAGCTCAAAATTATAATCGTCTGCACAAGAAGTTGAAAAGAACTTAACAGAAAACATAAGTGTGAGCCTCATATCATATTTAAAAACATGGCAGGAAATTTTGATCAAATATTTCTTTGACGGTAGTTTTTGACAAGAAATATTTCATAAGATTAAACTTATACAGTTTTATAATTTATTTATGTTTTATTAACAAGAAATAATACAAGCACACATATTTATCGCTTACTTTAATTCAAAATTTTGTTTCTATCTGATTTTTTTCCTCAGTTGGAAAGATTCTTTCAGGGTCAACAAACTCAGTATGACATCCACATGAAATTACCCATCCCATGTCGATCAATTACCTTTCATCAGTTTTATTTTGATTTATGATTTTAGAACTATAATTAAAAAGTATGCGTTATCTAGTTTTGCTTTAAAATAATATCCTTTTTGAAATGAAAAAATAATTTATCAATACTTCCAGGTCAATTACCAGTTAGCATGTTTATAACTGAGGCTTCACAAAATTACAGCAAACAATATTTAGCAATTAATAAGTTAAGTACTATTTTATTGGTCTAAGTAATCATTTATTTCTTAGGAATGAGTTAGCCATTTCATTTTCATTACATTAGTCATTCTTAAAACTCTACAATTTTTTTATTGCTTACTTAAAATACATGTAAACTTCTAAATACAAAATCATAAACCGTAGCAGAAGTGAAATGCTGTCGGCCCAGCTTAATCAGGTAGCGGATAAATGAATACCCCGCTTATATGAATAAAATAACCTGGAACGGAATATTTCCCATGCCATAGATAAATGCAAAGGATGGGACTCGCGCTCTTTTAATGTTGCTTAATATTTGTGAAGGAATTTTTTAAAACAGAATAACGTTCTCATGGGTCAATGCGGAATAAGATTCTACATATAGTGAAAATCACTTTTTTTTAACTTACGTCCTTCTAGTTCTGAGGTACAGAAATGATTTTTCATATTCATAACAGTATTTGAAAAACATAAAAGTTGGTCATATTTTGTACTTTTACCATGTTATAAAAAATGTTGTTTAATAAGCTATACATATACAATGTTCGAAACTCTGTGAATGAATAGTTAAATTTAACTGCACATCAGTTTTGCATATGGAGTTATTTTAACCTGCACAACACAATATAGGCACATGTTATGAGTTGAGATGTATATAATTATTGTGTACAATAAATTTACATTTGAATACTAATTATTCAATTTCAAAATTCTTTGTCCTCATTCAAAAATATCAACATTTAATTTTCACAACTACTCACCACTGATCTAAAACTGAGCGTTTAACCAGAGGGCAAGGGTAGAAATTCAGAAAAATGTGTCACTGCTCTAATGGACGGGTAACTATTAAATTATACTAATGTGCTTATCTATAAACATAAAATCAACGTTTGATGAAGTCATGAGTAGCGGGTCAAACGCTTTCCTGGAAAATTTACGCAACGTACGATTATGAAAATTGGTGCAAAATTAGTCCTCATACTGATGATGTGCAAGTCATAGCCGAAATTTTTAAATTCACCTGAGATTTCCAAAAATTTAATTAAGATTAGGTAATTAAAAACTTATTACTCCCTGTTTTCGTACTCCAAAGGAGCAGTTTTTTGTAATTGAAGTGAAATCAACTGCAGATTTCTTCCGTGCACGAACATTGTTTTGTTTTCAAAGTAAGTAATTTAATTTCATTTTCAGCTTTATTGTATTCACTTCTTCAGATGATTACTTCTTTTTTCGATTTCCTGAAACTTATATTTGTTTTTGAGCAATAAGTTTTCCTCTCTTTTATTTCATTTTCCAGGATTATTTATGAAAAAAAAAAAATCTTCAAAATTTGCAAAAGTACATTTTACAGTGTTTGGATAAGAAGCAGTTAACTTTGTATACGCCATTTTTCTAATAAGTATTTTCATACAAATTTATTAATTTACTTCTTGAACTTTCTATTTTATTTGCATATCATCAAAGGGTACTATTCTTTTCGTGTCTAATTTTACGCATATGATTAACATGCCTCGGAAAAAGGGAATAATTCGATAATTGGGCTTACGTTTGTGAAGGAAAGATTTCCTTCACGCATGAATTGATGACAAAGATTTGACGCCAAAAGGGAGAGATACCCAGGTCTTCGGCCAGATTTCCAATCGCCGAAATCCTCCCGTCTTTTTGTTTCTAATTTTCCACATAGGATTAATAGTTACTAAACAAGTAAAATAATGCGCCAACTAAAAAAAAGCCACTAAGTATAATGTGAGAATTCCTTTTAAAAAATTCACCAAATCAACTTTAGAAGCTCCTATTGTTGAAATCTAAATTAAAATGCAAAATAGGAGAAAAAGGGGAAACCATGGCGACGATGCAAGCTTAAAATTTTAATTTTTGCCTGGAACTGAAAAGTGCCTACCAAAAATATCAGTTTTGGAAATATTCTCAAAAGCATTAGCGAGAACAGAAATCTTTACGAGCTTTTCAAAATATTGGTCATTCCAAAAGTCTCATTAAAATGTAAAAAATTCGCCAAATAAATTAATTTGACCATTCTAAACCCATCAGAACTTTTGATGGAACTATCGTTCCAAAAGGCTGGAGTATTATTGTTATTATCACGGGACGCGGGAGCATCCCGCCCCGCCAAGAAAACTAAATACAAGCCGCCAAGAAAAATGTAAAAGAGCGACTAAGGACTGTTTACGCGAGTAACCAAATCGGGGTTTTCCCCCCTCTGTATCTCAGCCCCATAAAGATCCCTAGAGTTCTTTTTTGGTATACTCAATCTCCAGCGGCCCCTGACAGCACATACTAAAGCAAAACATCCAGGACCCTCAGGGGGAGGGGTGATAAAGGTTATAAAATCGCTATTTTTCGCACTTTTTAAAAATTGTTTGACAGGGGTCCAGACTAAACGGTAACTCGGATTGAGCTCTGCTTTTGCACACATTTATTTTGTCCCAAAGCTCGGCATAGGGGGTTTTTCGACCCCCCACCCCCTCCCCCTCGTTTTTATTTTCCGTATCTTTTCTCCCCGGGGGTCTTTAGTGTTGATTTTCGGTATGAATATTCTCGATGAGACATTGCGCACATTTTCCCAAACTTTACCCCCGGGGTCATCGCACCCCGGAGTTATTAATGCTTAAAATTGGTCCGATTTCTATCTACTAGCTCTGTTCAACATCTGAGCATTTATGTTGTCATTGTTGGGCGACGAGGAAAGAAAACTCAATGATTTATAATTTCATCTGTTGCCAGTTTCTATTTGTTAACAAATAAAATATTTGTAATTGATTTTATTGCATAAGGCTTTTAAAAGGGATCTTCAAGTTAGTTCATTTTAATATGAGATCGGCAGTAAGGGTTGGGGTTTTTTTTTTTAACTTTTAATTTAATCATAGTATTGTTAGCAACTAGCTTTGTTTTGCGTCGGTTCGGGTGGTACATTGTGATTGATTTCAAATTTATCCTAGACTGAAGAAGATCCTTGAACTTTTGCACCAAATGCATGCCGCCAAGAAAACCACATATGTCGGACCGCCAAGAAAAATGTTGAAGGAAAAAAAATATGCAAAGTAAATTTTGAAGAGAAAAAAAAAAAACACAGGCAAAGAAATAATATTAATGCAAAAACATGTGATATCTCCCCAAAAACAACAGTGTTGTAAAAAAGTCCCCCGCCAAGAAAACCTTAGATACTCAGCCTTAAAAAGTTATGATATCGAGTTTTCCCGCCAAGTTTGTGCCAAACTACAACTAACCTGCATGTATTGTTCTTTTAAACTGTTTTCAGTCCTGCCAGGCGGGAAGCTTTGTCTTGTGAGGTGGTTGCTTAATGAGTAAAAACTTCCCACCTGGCAGGATTGAAAACAATTTAAAAGAACAATACATACAGGTTAGTTGTAGTTTGGCACAAACTTGGCGGGAAAACTCGATATCATAACTTTTTAAGGCTGAGTATTTAAGGTTTTCTTGGCGGGGGACTTTTTTACAACACTGTTGTTTTTGGGGAGATTACTATTACTATTATTATTTTGCAATTTAAATGCAATGAAGGCATAACAAAGTTTTTGAAACAAGAAGCAAAAAAGTGTGAGCGCTTTTAAATATTTTGGTAAGATATTAAATACTGCCAAAATGAAAACAATGATGGTAAATTTTTTGCCTATTTGGCATGTTCGACTAAATAGATATCTCTCATAACATTCCACAAAAAGTAAAAAATAAATTCTAACTAAAATTAAAAATAAATTAAGTAAATACAAAGGTCATTAGCTGAAACTAGAGTTTCGCTTAAATTGAAAATAACTAAAAAAGATTAGTCTCTGTTAAGCATGGTAAGTTTCGCCAAGCGGGAACTGCACTTAGTTTTTTTAATTCGTGCATTATAGATACAGTGACAACAGCGAAAATCCTTTAAATTTTACCACCGGCAAAGCCGTGGCGGGTAACTCCAGTTTTTAAATAAAATAAGAATTTAAGAAAAAAGAAAATAACTTGACATGATACATGAAGTCCATTAACAGTTTCAATAGACAAAAAACAAGAGGTAAAAACAATGTTTTGATGCTGCAGGAATTTATTAACCTATTTTTTCCTGCAATGAAAACCTAAACATTATAAATAAAGGTAAACTTTCAACAGATTAAAAAAATTGTATTGCTAGCAACTTTTGAAAAAAAAACCGGAATAAAACTGTGTCCCATGGACCACTGTTAATTTCAAGCCCTGCTAGAGGGTATTAATTACGCACTACTTTGTTACATAAACATTATAACAAATGTAATGAGGAAGTAAAATTCTTTTTACAAAATACAATGAATTCTAAAAACTTTCTCGACGTAAAGAAATAGAGAAGCTTCTTTATAATCAGTGACCATCATATTTTAGGAAATATTTAATATTATTACATACAAGTTAACGTTACAGATTTGTTAAAAAATTTTAGGCAAATTATAAGCATATATATGTATAAACATTATGAAATCCATTTGATATTAGTTAACAGAAAATTAAATTATTGTTAAAAACAATTCTACTTTATAATAATAATTAGACAGTACCATCCAAATATCCAATCCTAAGCTAAACGACTAAAGAACGAAACTTTAGAACAGAATGAGAATTTACCTTCTAATTGCTAGTTAGACATCTTTCTCCCGCTCATTCATAACATTGGCTATTTTTGGCTTCCTTAATTTGAAAAAAAGAAAAAGGAAAAATTATAAGCAGATTTTAAAAGTTATTACATCATTTCTTACATCTATCAAGTATAAAACTTGTTTAAAAGTCATCAACGTAATTTAAGAAATGTATCATATTTATGAATCATTGTACAACATTTAATATTTGCAGCTCATAACAGTTTCAATTTTTCCCCATATAGCAGTGGCGGCTCGTGCCTTTATTTAGTGGGTGGGCCCGCAATTGTTTCCCCAATGAAGCTTACGCGGATAAAATAAAAGAAACAACAGTTAGTAAACTAATGTTGATCGACATAAAATAATATTTAATTCTATTAATACAAATTTGCATTGCAAAATTATCTCATTTGATTTGATACATTGGTTTTATATTTTAAATGTTACAAAAACCTTAAGCGATCAATATAATAATAACAATATTTTGCACAGACGACTGACTTTCTATACTTCACTAATGTTTCACAAACACGCTCTCATATTTTTGCCATTTTCGGACAGTGAAAATATTCATTACATCAAAAATGTCACGCCTCAAGGTGGCGCACCTCCTCAAACATTACGGGACTACATTCAAAAAGAAAAAGAACATTTGTTCCTCTTTCCCCCTAAATATTTTGAGTCTGCACCATACTTTCTGAAAGCCTCTATCAAATTAAGGATCGTATAAGGTAAATGACTAGATGTGGGCATGTTTAACATTTCTTTTTTTTTTAATTTGGATACAAATGTTGCAATTCCTGTTCATAGAAAAACAAATCCTAACGGTGTTAGAACTTAAAAATGTCACTTTTGCTATGATATTTACATTAACTTTCAATTTTAATGTATGTATGTTTTTAAACAAACTGGAATACACTGGTTTGACCAGTTATGGTCCTACTCGTTTACCTATGGTCGTACTCAAACTAGTAATGAGCTGAATCAAATTATTTTCAGGAAATACATAAAGTACATAGCGATATTAAAACACTTATTTTTTTTACAATATAATCAAATTTAAAGGATCTTGATTTCCAGATTCAAACAACATTAAAACTAAAACATGAATAACCGACTAATTTGATTAAGTATGTCAGAAATATTTGATTAACTGGTAATAAGTTTCTTTTGGGATACATGATTTGACTGACAGTCATGGTAACATGTTACATGTTAGAAATAAAAAATCTTTTAGAACGCCTAGTTTTTCATAACCATTAGATACTGTTATTAAACTTTGATAGAAATTATTAATTTAACTAGATTGATTTTAAACAAAATTTAATATTTCATATATTTTAAAACTTCAGAAAAATATATTGCAAAATATGGTTTTAAAATGTTGCGAAATTTTATGTCCACGTTTTTCCTCTATGAACTATGAAGCAATTTGGAAAATGATAATAATTTAAAAAATATGTGTATTCATTTATACATTTTTAAGCTGAATATGTTTTTTTATACAAAGTAGATTTTAATCCACTCATTATATTTATGAACGCTCAATGTTATAAGTTTTGTTTTTTCTGGTTACTGCTTTCAGTGAATTTGTAGTAGTAAGGTAAATGTTACGTGTCATAAGATTTAAGAAAAAGTTGCAGGGATGATCATCAAAGAGAGCTATGGGGGCAGACTACTTCATTGATGTTTTGGGGGGTAGAGGAAGGCCTCTCTTTGGACGACCTTGGCCCTAGACATAAATGTAATCATGATTCGGCTAAATAAATGTAGAATTTAGAGCTTGAGAACATCACTTCTCCAAGCATTTAAAATGTCGCACACGACAGAATGACAAAGTTCTTAAAGTTCATACAATACTTACAACACTTGTTAATATATTAGCACAACACTGACATATGAGATTAAATGCAAACTAATACCAAAAAAATTTCAAACGATCTACAAGTCAGAAATAAAGTTTCCACACAAAAATTTTGAGAAAAAAACTCCAGTTCCCAAATGCAAATTAATAAATAAAATATGCATGCATTGTATTACAAACAGGTGAGGGGGGGTGACAATAAAACTGGCAGTCTCTATGCCTGTTGTGTTGAAAATGAAAAATGAAAGACTGAAAAAAGAAAAACCAAAAAAAAAAAAAGAGAGGAAATGTTTAAAAAAAGAAAAAAAAACACGAGGAGCGCGGAATGAAAAGAGGCGAGTTTTCTCCCTAACACAGGGGCCAGAATTTTCTGACCGTGAACACACTAGCCCCGTTCACATGGCGCGTTTCCAACCCGGAAAAAACCCGCTTCGCACCGCATTCCGGGTTTTTGTGGAGTTAAAGCGGAACTTTTCTCCTCCTGCCCTTGACTGGAATCAAAGCGGGGTCGAAAAGGGTTTGTTTACTTTCGCCGTACTGGACATCAGGTTTCGACTGTTTTTGGTTGCTTCTGCTTGACGCTGTTGTATTTAATTATTTCATATTCTACTTATACTTTTATGATTAGCTAAATTAGTAGAATATAATGCTGGAATATTGATTGATAAAGCCGATGGCGCATCATAGAATGTGGAAAATTTAGCGAGGGTGCCTAGTCACCAAGAGCAATGGTGCCCCTCTCCATCTGCAATTTAGCCGATGGTCCCCCCCCCCCCGTTGGCATCATTGCTTACTATTGTTGAAACAAGTTACTGGAATATCTATCTGCCTGAGTATGAAATGCGTATGCAATGAGTGACTGATCGATGGATGTTCTCTATTGCAGATCTTAGAAAGCAGAAACTTAAGCAAGGGATGGCCCATCCCTCTAAAAGAGGTGGCACCCCCCCCCCAATACTTTTGCTAACCCCTCTCCCCACCCGGAATAAAAGCGCAGTAATGAGAGCAAGACCTTTTTAAAATACCTTTTCTAAAATTTTTGTGATGTAGTCTGCACCATGCCACCCCCCTCCCCAGCCCTCCTGCATTAGCTATTATTTTTAGAATAAATTACTGGAACATTTAACTAACAAAAGAATCAACGGCAGTCCTCTACTTCTGATTTTCAAGTTGGCCGAGTGTTCTCTATTGCTGATTAGGGGTGCTAATCTGCCAAAGAGTGCAGCGATGCACAAGCCCCTAGGAAATTTTATGGAAAACCCCCAAATACATGATCCACCAATAATGCAACAAAATCATTTTAAATATCCTTCCTAAAAATTCCAATGGTGTAGTATATACCTCCTAATTCTCCATAGCTATGGGCACCACTACTTTCGCTGTAATTATTAGAATATTTTTTGAGATGGCCAATGACTGAGTTCACTACCGCAGATTTTAAATTGTAGAGATTTTAGTTAGGTGAGTACCCCCCCCCCCCTTCCCCAAATATCAGAAAAACTCTAAGAACAACAACTCAAAAATCCTTTCCACCATAAACCATTCTTCTCGTATAAACCAACCAAATAAAACAAATACTAATAAAGTTTCGAAAGAGGTTTCCTACTATTAATAAATAATTTATTATGATAATTATTATTTTAAATATATTGATTTTTTGCATAGTTTTGTAAAATGTTCGGGGTTCCTTAGGAAGATTGGGCCCCAGTCCTAATCGGCATGTGAGGTAAACAGGTCCCTGCTAATTACATCCTTTTAACTTTTAATAAAGACTAAAAGCATTTATTTGCACGAAGCTTACATTTTCGCGAATTTGGCGAGCATGTCGTAATGGCAAAACATAACCTCGGGAAGTACTTTAGTCATTATTATTATCTATTTATTCATTTCGTTTCTTTTATTTATTTTAAATTATTTTATTTTATTTTTAATTATTTCTGTTCGGATAAAATTTGAGAAATCACCTTCATTTTAATTTTTGCGAAAATTGCAGCTCATGAAAAGAAATACTTTTGCAGTATTAAATCGTGAGCTAAACTGCTAAACACTCTAAAAAAAACACGTACTCGCAGATTGCAAACAATGCGCAAAGGATGTTGGGTAAAATTCCACTTTCTGTGGTACAACCGCTTTGTGCTTGTGAACGGGGATTTTTCCAACCGGTTTTTTACGGGAGCGGAGCGGGGAAATGCGAGGTGAAAAAGTCTCATGTGAACGGGGCTACTGAGGAGACACCTCCCTCTCCAAAGCTTTAGTTAGGGACAAAGGGAAATCTTGGGCCAGGAGAAGAAGTGCCCTATGGTGCCTCTGGTCGGTTGTTATACAATGGGGTGTCATCACTCACTGCTCTTCTTAATCCAGCCATTGCGATTGGCTAAAAGCAGAGGTGTGATGTGGGCCCAGATGAGCTGGCCCTCAACTTCGTCTAAAAGCTGTGCAAAGCGCTAAAATTGATAGAATTTGAAAACTTTCTTGAACTGCATTAACTGTGTAGGGGGAGGGTGCTGAAGGTTTAAAATATGTTTTGTGCCTTTTTTTTTTTTGAACTGAAATACAAAACGATGTTTTAATAAGTATATTTTTTCTTAAAATTTTTCTGGGTAGGCCCGGCCCACCCGGCCCATACTGAGGAGCCGCCCCTGATATAGCAGTTGTTAGTCGCATTTCGCAAGCAAAAATTTTGCTTTGACGTCTTGATTTCCAATCCTAGGTGCCAAATTTGATGCCTTAAGTTTTAGGTCAGAATGAAGCTGTCCTTTCCTGGCTCACTGTGATCAAGGTCAGCGATTTGCTCCAAGGACAATTTTGTAGAAGTAATTTTCAAACGCAGGAATTGTAGTCTCTGCTTAATTGGGTAACGGATTAACAAATACCCCCACTTATACGAATACCCGGAATCGAATACTGCCCATGGCATAGATGTAATGTTAAAGATCCCCGCTAAATTGAATAATATTTCTTGGAACCACCAGTATTCGTTAAAGCGTGGGTGACAGTATTTAAAATTTATAATTTAAAAAAAGGTAAAAAGCATGAATCAATACAAGGAGAGAGATTACCTTTTAGGCTAGAAGGCAGAATCGAGGCATTAGCATTCTTTTCTTACATGTCCTTTTCAAAGTTCTTTTCCTTAAAAAAGAATTGAAAGAAAAAATTAAACATGTCAAAAGACATAATGCCTACCCTTGATTTTACTCTATGTTTGGTTTGCTACCCTAGGAAAATTTCTTATTCTATCTATTCTTGCAAAGGAAACCGCAATATTGTAAATAAAGATAAAATTGGTAAGTTGAAAGTAACAGTTAAATGGGGCTTTTCTTGGTCCCAAGGCCAACACTGAATATTTTGAGCTCTTGCACACAGGGTGTCCGATAAAATAAGCAACTTTTTAAAAAATAATAAAACAGTTACATACAATGAAAATGCATTTTCCTATATATTTTCATTCAATAACATCTCCTATCTAATAGCGGAAAACAATCTCTGGCATATGACCACCTCCACTGAGGCAGCAGCTGCTCCAGAGGGAGGTCATGACCTCTTTCGAGAGCCAAGTGAGATTTTCTAAAATAAGAACATTATTAATAAAATTCTGCTAAATATACCAATAGTTTTTACATGGGAGCAATTTTCATATTTTTGATATTTAGCCTGTTAAAAAAAGTAAAATTAATTTAACTTTATTTGATTTCAAAACGAATGTTTTGTCTGAAAAAGCACCATAGTATAGATGCAGCTGTATGGGTGCATAAAGTTGCAAAGTGCAATACGAAAGCTATTTTTAACTTGTTAGTTAAATAAGCAAATTCTCTAAAATTTCAATATCTACAGTGCCGTACTTAGCACGGTTTCACACGGGGCAGCCCTTTGTGGTATCATCCCATAAGTTTTAATGTAATGTTAAACTTTTAATATTGTGTCTAAATATGAAATTTTCAGAAAGTTTCAGTTTTGTGAAAATGTTTAGAAACAACTCTTTTTTTTGTTCATGTGGTAAAGCAAAAGTTTATTAACTAGCAAATATAAATTCTGAACTTATTTTAAGTAAAATTTTCCCTGGACGCCAGTGAAATCACCGCTGCTAGAAGTTTTGTGTGTGATCGATTTTATTTGAAATGAGATAGATTAAATGTAATGTGGGAAATTTTCAGAATTGAGTTATTTATAGTTTTTATAAAATCTTAAATCCATTTTGGGCTGTTTTCGGTGCTTCAATTTCAAAAAATTGACGGGAGAGCATTCCAATACACATTTACATCATTGATAATCATCTAAACTGAACCTGACTTCCAAAAACTGTCCACAGAGTATTTCAAACTCGATTATTTTCAATTATCCCAATGTCATCAAAAGTGGTCTACAACTGCATTTTTAGGACTTTAAAACAAAACTTCGAAAATTTTCCGGAGGAAGATAGTGTCCAAAGCCCATATTTTCCCACTAACCTCATTGAAGATTACAATTCCACATGCATGCACAAGCACTTAACGTACTGCCTCCCCCCCTCCCCGAGTTATGATTGCACAATCTGCGCCATTGACCCCCATTGTGGAATCACTGCATAAAAACACACACAAAGAGGATGACCGCCTCCATAAACTTCTTCTGGAGCCATCCCAGCACTGGGGCAAATTGATTTCCCTGTTATTGCTGTCACACTTTGTTAAATAACAATGATTTGTTGTGCATTCTGTGGAACACTTCATATATATTTAGACCTCGATCTCTGAACTGGTAAACAATGGTTTTCAGTATCTGTTCTATTATCACCACGGATAATCTCTGCTATACAGTTCATTATATCAGTATAGACAACAGCAGGAACAAGGTTTCTCTCTAATTTTAAGTGAAAATACGGCAAGTACACTCTGAATCTTTTTTATAAATCCATCTGTCTCTAGCTGTGGCTCAATGACAGCATAGTCTTCTTCCGAAAAACTGTCATCTCCCAAATCACCACCCCACTCATTTGTTTCGAAATTTGTTAAATCCATTTTACAACGGTCATCACTAATTGCTCCCTTATGACAACACCAACAATGGATTCTGTATGAATGATAAACTTTGAACTGCCTCTGACAGTTATTAATATTACATGAAATACATAGTGAAACATCGTCAATATGAAGGGTACGTATGTGAAAACACATTTCTTGAAACATAGTAAATCGACGGCAGACTTAGATAAAATGTAAAACTATCTGCAAACTTAAATAATTTCTTAAAAATTTTCTGCAAAAAAAAGGGGGCTTCTGAATCCTAAAGTGCTACCAACAACAAAAATATCAAGTTGTATGAAGTGCAGGTTCTACCATGAGGTTGGTTGTCAATCCGTCATGATTAATGAATGTGTCAGTTTCGTATGTAACAAGCTACTGCCCCACAATGAACAAAATCAAGACATATTTCAGATAGAAAACTTCCTAAATTTATAACTTTTTTAACAAAATGCAAAAATTTTCTGCAAACTTCGAAAGTTTTCTGCGAACGGCGTTCGCAAGTTCGTCTATATTATCTGGGTTTGATCGACGGTATTCAGTTTCCATTGTTGCAGAAAAACCTCCCCATTATTATTTATTAAAAACATTTTTAATTCTTTTGATCAATAAAAATTTTGAGCCTTAGTGTTAGTACAAGATATATTGGCTGTCAGCATCACAGCTCCTGAAACACTGAAGCCAAATGACTAATCTTACATTTTTAAGATAAATCAAAGACATAATACAATTTTTTAAAGTGCATGGGGAATGGTTTTAAAAATAAAAGCTGATGTTGAAAACATGTAAAATTAAATCAGAGGCTTTAGTACCACAAAGTTAAAAGTAGCGACATTGAAAAATATGCTTCATAATGTCTGTTGAAGCTTGATAAATCTATTCATTCGTTTTTTTTCTGATAAAACCTCTTTTAGAAACTACATAAGACAAAACAGTTGAGTGATATGTCTGCATCAGTGGCGTAGGGAAGGAGGTGGTCCCCGGGTCCGTACCCCTCCCTTGAAGCTCAAAATAAAACTTCTATTATAAAAATTTAAATTACTTTTAAAATATGTTTTTAGTTTTTTAATCAGGTTTAATGCAGCTGTGGCTGTCCATTTAAAATAAAAATAAGCTTCTGGTTTCTACAACTTATAAGTCCAAGCCTTAAATTTTACTCGGCTTAGCCTGGTGGACACCACCCTTAAAGAATTTCTCACAAAATGAACTATTTTTGATAGCAAATAACATAGGCAGCTGGTGAACCAAAAAAGTGGGGGGTCAAATTCAGATTCTAAGTCCCATTCTTATGAAATAGCATTAAAAAAAGTCTATTTTTTGGAATTTTCTGCTTTTATTTTCCTGAAATAAATCAATCCTCAGAGTAAAAAAATTGTTTTTCAGTTGATCATTAATTTTTAACTTTAAAAAGTGAGGGGGCAAGGCCCCTTTATTTTTGAAAGTGAGGGGGCAGCCGAACCCCTGTACCAGCCGCCAATGGCAAAATGTTTGTTTCAATTTAGGGAAGTCACATTTTACAATTTTGTACAGGAAATGCATTTTTGTTTTTGCAAGTTGTGTAAAGAAATATAATACAGTGGGGGACAAAAAAACTGCATCACTAGAAAAAGAAGCAATGTGTAGTTATGTTAAGACATGATTTTGCGTACATACAATTCTCTTAATTGCTGGAAAACAACGTATAATGTCACATCCCGATTCCAGCCTATTGCACAGGGTTGGCAAGTTTTTGACAGTCGGGGGTTTTATCCGGTTTTAACCGTGGTTTTTACCCTTTTTGACATAATTGTCAAAAACCTAAATTTCTGTCCAAAACATGTTTAAATTTGATATTGATAATCAAAATACATTTTCAAATGAATTTTACAATTTCTGATTTCAGACAATGAAGTAAACTTTTGGAGTTTGAGGTTATTAAAATAAAGTGTAATAAGCAATCCTAAACATAATTGAAGGTCTCGGGAGTAAATAATGGTAACAAGCATTTTAAAAAATCAAACATATGGCTTTTGAATATGGCTTTATTGCTTCGAGAAATTACTGTAACATGTTTTTTTATTTTAAAAATGAAGTGGGAACATTAAGTGCTGTGTGGCTTGGGTATACTTAATAAATTTTTACAAGTGATTTTTTTTAATTTCAATTTGAAATACCGTAAATCAGGGTTACTTGGACCCTAGGGGGTTACTTGAGCCCACTACAATAAAATCAGGGATCAAAGTGCCCACTGAACAAAATATAGGACACTTTTTGAAAAAATATAGGACATAAAAAAAGAGAAATAATTATTCAATTTTGCATACACACCATAAAAAAATTTTCTTTTAGGGCGCATTGATGAAAATATATGTATATATACTAGGATCTGGAAAAATATTTCCCATTAAAAAAATTGTTATTTAATAAAATTAAACACAAAATATAATAATCTAAGGTAATGTCCGTGAAAATTACAACTAATTGTTCAAAAATTTAAATATTTATAAGATGCAAAAAGATTGAAATCTTAAACACAAGATGCAATTTTTTCGCAAATTCCAAATAAATTCAATATTGCCGTGATTCTAAAAATAAATTATTTCTACTTTACTGAAATTAAACATAAAATAAGTTCATCTCAAGTAGCATGTGTGAAAATAACTTCCAATCGTCAAACACAGCAAAATATTTGCAAGATGCAAAAGAAATGAAATCTAAAACACGGGAGTCATTCTTTTTTCGACGATGCAGGTTAAGCGCATGTCCCAAAAATTACACTAATGAAATCTTTTTGAAAAAAAATTAGCGCAATTTAATTATTTTTAAAAAAAATCAAGCATCAAGAATCTTTTTCAAGTACCTGAAAATTAACTTTTTTTTCCCTTCAAGGACTTTTTTCCAAGAGCAGAAACAACGAATATAGGATTTTTACTTCAAATATAGGATTTATAGGAAATATAGGACGGTTTTTGACCTTTTTTGAAATACATAGGATTTATAGGAAATATAGGACGACTTTGATCCCTGTAAAATGATAAAATCTAGGTTTGGTACCTACTAGTTGAAGACTTGCACGTAGTTCCTCGTTTCTCCACTAGGTAGAAGCCCTCTGCAGTCTCTAACGCTAGTACCAAACCCAGATTTTATCATTTTACTGTGGACTCAAGTAGCCCTCTTCTGGGTCCAAGTAACCCTGATTTACGGTAGTCCGATTTTTAGAATTTGTCAGATACCATTATTTACTCCCGAGCCCTTCAATTGGGATACAAGACGCTTACATGTGGAAAATAAAATAAATGAATGAGCTACTATCATTATAGAATAAAAATTAATTATAAATAACAGTATATTAAAACGTAAACCTAATTACAATTTATAAATTTTAGAAAGCAGAAATTGCATAGTGCACATTTGCCTGGTATTATTTGTAGCCTTACATACTTAAAATAAACCATCTTAAGTTAATAGTGATTTAAGGTATTTAGTCCCAATCTAAATCGTTTTTCCCCGCAGAGCATGCGGTAACAAAAGCCCAGTTTTGATGCTTTTTGGAACCAAGTCTATTTCTGAGTTTAAAATGTATGAGTCCAAAACTCGAGAAGATTCTTTCTATAGACGCTGAGCTACATGGGCTGGAATGTAATTGTACCATCAGCTGTACAAATTCGGCAGAGAGGTTGCTTTTTTTTTGACCTTTCCACCATGTTTTTGATGGGATATTCTGAACTGCAAAGTAGCTACCGGGATGATAGGGGATAGATTCGGCTTCAAATGCAATTAAATGCTCAAGAGAATTTGGTTGGATTTCAAGTAACCATTTTTTTGTTATGAGTTTTTTTAAAGAAACCACAGTAATGCTGTTGAAACAATAAGCTTATTTTCCAGTACAGAACATTTATAGTAATTCTCAGATAAAGTTGATTACAAAAGTAACAATAACAAATAAATAAATAAATAAATAAAATAGTTTGATCAAAAATATTTAGCAGATTTGTACACTGAATACTAATTAATTTAGTTTTGCTTTACTCAAAAGAAGAAAAAAAATCACTCTGAGTTCTGATGTAAAGATTTTTAGATTGATAAAATAGCTAATTAATAGTTATTAAAACATTTAAACAAAACTACTTAAAAAACTGAATTTAACTTTTAATACTTTAAACTTTTTTCATGACATAACAAGTTAATTTAAAAGAATGAGAATTATTTTTCATTAAATTTATTAATTTACTTTTTATTAAACTTGACTGATAAGATAATTAATAGATAGTTTTTAAACATTTAAACAAAACTTCTTTAAAAACTGGATTTAAGTTTTAATATTTGTAACTTTTTTCATGGCATAACAAGTTAATTTGACAGAATGCGAATTAATTTTCATTAAATTTATTAATTTAAACTTGGTTGATAAGATAACTAATTGATAGTTATATAAACATTTAAACAAACTAGTGATGCAACGAATATTCGGCCTATTCGGCCCGTCCGCCGAATATTCGGCTTCGGCCGAATACCTATTTTATTATTCTGCCTTGGCCGAATACTGTGTAAAAAATCTATTTAATTTTCGCACTTTGAAAGTTTTATGCATTTTAATTATTCTTATCATGTTTAATGGGTATTTAAAATGAAATCTTGTTATACTATGATACTTCATCATTTTTGAGGGTATATTCACTAATTTTATTGTCAACTTAAACTGTGCATACTATAAAACTTGACTATCTTAACACATGAAATAAATCTATATAAAATCATAGGATAAAGAAGAAAAGCTAAACTTTTTCTTGCATATTACAAGGGTTGGTATACTTATTTTATATTAGGAAATTAATTCTGATACTTAGATTCAAATTGATAAAATAAAAGCATAAATCATACATGAAACAATGGTCAGTTCTTTCTTTATCAAAATGAAATATATATAAAAATGGAGTAGTATGATAGAAATATGCTTCTTTCTCGATCTTTTATTTTTAAAAATTTGACTATGAGAATTTGAAATATAAAAATAGCATTGTTAATTTCCCTACATAGCATTTCAAAAATATTCTTTGTAATCGTGAAAATAATAAAGCAAAGTTTTTTCTGTAAAAACAGAGATTATGATGCAGAGAACATTCTTAGGAGATAGGTCTCTTTGTTTTTATTTTTTTCTTCCTGAAATTTTACCAGATTTGGGAAATAAGTGTTGTACATCTGGCATATGTAGTGAATATCTAGACCTGAAAGGTACTTTCTGGCCTGTTAGGATAGGTTAGGAAATTTAATTCTCACTACTCAAAAGACCATTTCGTTTTTTCAAATAAAGGTTCTAAGAAAGATAAGTCAATTTTTCTCTTGGTGTGTACAGTGATAAAAGCCTGGATTTATCTAAATATAATTATATTTTTGTACATTGGAATACCTTCAGATTCTAACATTTCTCATACAAAAATATAGTTTATTGCAGCTAATTTTGGTAAATGTGAACACTAAATACAATACAAAATTATGTGATACAATTCCATGCTGAATCATTTCAGTTTACTCCTTTTTTCCCCTTATTTATTTGGAAAAGCTTTATGAAATACTTTTTTAGATGCTTAAATATAGAGCTCTGATCTTTCAGAACAATTGGTAAGAAAATACATTCTGCTTTGATCTTCTTTTTGGTAATTTTTAGGCCGAATATGGCCAAATATTTTTGAAGTTAGAACTAATGTTACTATTTTCTAAAAAAAAATTACTCCAAATAATTTTTAAAATCTTTAATAATGTGTATTGAACTCATAATCATACAAAAGTATGCTTTAAATGCCACCTGTGCTTTGTTTATTAACAAAAAGAAGTTAACTATTCGGCGGCCGAATAGCCGAATATTCGGCCTTGATTATGGCCGAATATTCGATATTCGGTATTCAGCCAAATCACTATTCGTTGCATCCCTAAAACAAACCTACTTTAAAAGCTGGATTTAAGTTTTAATATTTAACTTTTTTCACGGCAAAACAAGTTAGTTTAAAAGAATGAGAAATAATTTTCATTAAATTTATTAATTTAATGTTTATTAAACTTGATAAGATGTATAAATTTTTATTTAATATTTTTCAGGATGAGGAACCTTATATGTTTATAAAAAATCTCAATAACCACTGTATTTGAGTTTTAGACAGGTTTGATGTTTTCGACATGTCATGTCCAAAACTGGTTTTTGACGTCAAAAACCCAACCCTGATATTGCACCATTCGAAAGACATGAAATAGCTCGCCAAAGGTGAAGAAACGTGAATTCGGTTGGTTTTTGGTTCCGATAAAAGCATGTCTAAATATATTTTCATGAGACATTAAATAGAAATTAGGTTCCTTTTTTTTTTTTTGCAATATTTTATTTGAATTTATTTTAAAATACACTGCGTTCTTTAAAAAAGCAGTTCCATCTAGGCAATAAAAAATAAATTCAAGCATGAATAATTTTAGTGTAAAAAAATAAAAATGTCCATGAAAAATAAAAATAAGTATTCGGGGCCATTTCACAGTATTTGAATTTTGCGACATTTACAAAGTTCGAACCTCTATATTTATAACATGAAGATATAGAAATTATTTTTTGGCAGCATAGAAGTCCTACCCACACACAAACTCAAAATAAAATAAAGTACTAATTGCACTGTGACGCATAAAAATGTGTTAAAAAGTTGATCAAAATAAGTTCCATTCCCCCTGAATCTAATTAATCTATGCTATCAAAATTTTGTTTTTTTGAAACACTGATACATTACAGATAATAAGAATACAAACATTTCATTTTTGAATTGAAACTTGGAAATTTTAGAACAAAACTTCAGATACAGTGAAATGCCTCATATTGCGTACTCTACAATTTGTATTAATTGGCTGTGTCTAAAAATTTTTTGATAAAAAATATTTTATTAGAAGAAATAATATTTTAAAGGTTTAAATTGGAGAAAAAATATCTTTTGTGCAAGATACAAATCTAAAATAGCCAATGGGTGCTGGATTGCCAAAAAGTTCAGTTGGATACCTCATAATCAAATTGTTATTACTAATATTATTATTTACTGTCCATTCCAAAACTTTTAGATCAATATAATTGAATTGTTTAAATTTTCATTGACTATGACTCCACCCACCATTGATTGCTAAATATAACAGCAATCCATTGATCTCGGGCCGTGGTAGCCCGATCGGTAAGGCGTCGGACTCGTGTTCGGAGGGACCCGGGTTCGATCCCAGCCGATCAAAGATCCACTGTCTTGATTAATGGTGGCTGGGGGACGTTAAAAATGTCGTGGTCACAAAGTCCTCCAAGTGAAACGATACCTCTGGGGGTGCTGGGCCAAGGGGTTTGCTCGACCCTTGGTCTGGTTCAAAAAGAACAGAGCGCTCTTCAGAGTCCTATCCCGGTTAAACCACGAGTTGTGGTAGGTACGGGGGACCCTGGAGTGTGAAAAAAGTGTGAAATCCATTGATTAGGTTACACTATCACAAAGCCTATGTATGTGTAATAAAGTGTTCTTCTCCAAGTTTCTTATTTATCGAGATATATATCTATTTATTTTCGGTCATAAGTGCAAAAATATTGCTTTTTTTTAATTGCCTGTCATTGGCTGCATTCTAATTTAAGGGAGCAGAGCTAGTAATGTCCTTAATATCTAATTTATTAAATTCTCCCTAATTCTTAAATTTTTCTAGAACAAGATGCTTGTACCATAATCTTATCAAATGTAAATTGTATTAGAAGTAATTTAAGAACGAATTAATATGATAAACCAGGTTTTGGAAACTATGGTAAAAACTGTGGTTTAAACCATCCTGTCCAAAAGTAAGTTTTAGTGAAATTGTATTTTCTGAGGAAATACCAAATAAGCAGAATAAAATCTACTAATATTTTACTACTAACATTTCTTCTTACTTTTTACTACTAACATTTTACTGATCTAAATATTTTACTAATTAAAAATTTTAAGTTAAAACAATAATTTATAGATTGTGAAACTCCGAATATGTATAAAAAAATATATCACTCTTATAAATCAGATTTTAATTTAGTAACATGGGAATCAAGTTCTTCATTAAAAATTTTAATAAGTACTCACGAGTTTGTGTAGTTATACTTTTAACAGTAGTAAAACTTTCTACAAAGATTGCAAATGAGAGTTTAAAATGTTGTGCAGTAATTGACTTCAATGCAATAAATGACAGAAATGATAAAATAACTATGTTGATAAAATCATTTAAAAAATATATTAAAGTACTTAATAATATCACACAAATATAAACATTTTTGTACCCATGAAATACATAGGCTTGCCAGACGTCAAAAAAGGTTAAAAAGGGACAATATTCAAGGTAATTCAACCTTGGCTAGTTTTTAGAATGTTTTACTGGAATGTTTTACTAGTTTTTTCTGAAAGCTATTAATAAATCATTTCTATATATGAACTTAAATCACTTAAAAATAAGTCTAGTATATAAACATAGAAATTTAAAAATTTTATTTTTCAACTGCCAATATTTAAAGATTATTTTTCTTTTTTTTTTTGTTTCAATCTTGTGAAAATATTAAGCTGATCCGATAATAAAATGACATGTAAATGCTAAAAATGACAAAGTAATTTTCTTAACTACAGTTATTTATTTTTCACTTTTTTGGTCATCTAATAATTCAAAGTCAACCGTTACCAGGACGTTAAGTAAACTGGTCGCGACACGTTTGTGTTTTTCTAATTTGAACTAAATACATTCTAGATTTTTTTTTTATTTTTTTATTTCTTTTCGTAATTAGTGTTAAATTTTGTTTACCGACTATTACTTTTGGCGCAACACTAAGTATAAGCACAATATGAGCAACAGCCGGGAAAAAGACACTAGAGTCGTTCAGCCAAAACATAATTATGAAATAGAACTACACGTTACAAATATCTTTAAATAAATTTTACGGACGAGATAAAGAAGGTAATCATTACAATGTATGTGATAATAAAACAAGCAATTAATAGCAGTCAACTTACCTTGAATACTTTAAGAATCCAATTGAAACTAACTTCATATGACCTGACTGATTCAATGGCGGAAATTCTTTGCCATAACTCTCGTTATACGTTATGATACGAGATGTGCCACTGAGCATGCGCGAGCTGCGGCGTGATTCCAGTCACCGTTTAGGGTGCCGCCAGGGAGTCTTCGGAAACGAAGAAACATTCTAACACCTTCCGAAAGGACAATTGGCACCGAAAGAGAATTTCAAATTCGGTTTGGCACCCCTCAGCACCGTATTGTCACCTCTGATAGCCAAATGGCTCCCCTGTGGCACTCCTAATTCTAACAGTGTGTGAATATGAATGAACTTGAAATGAAAAGAAATCACATCAGCTTCACAAGATTTTACAGCAGAAACACTAGCTCAACAACCTACTTCTTTCAAAATTTGAAAGACAACTAAGATACACATGTGAGAGCAAGTCAGAACAAGGATGACCACATGGTATGAACAAACCTGGACAAGTTGAGAAATGCTCAGTCCTGTTGTAGGTAGCAATCAGATGTTTAAAAATCAGACAAGTTTAGTGGTATTCTATATTCCCAGGTGTTAAAAATATTACATTATCTTATTAAACTTTAAATATGTTTCTTTATTGCTCTTCTTCGTCTTTTTTTAGCATTTAAGGCAAAGAATAAGGTATATAATTACATTTAAATAAAAAAAAAGATTTAAAAAAAATGAAAATAATCGTGTTGTTTTTGTGCAATTTTTTGAAAGTTCAGTCCCTTATATCTGCCAAACGCCTTTGAATAACAAAGCAACTTTTGTTTTATTAGAAAGCTGGTAAAAAGTACTTAAAATACCACAAATAAAAAATTTTTTATCTTGCCCCCCACATGCATTTTTTTAGCGTTGAAAATTGGATTTTTTAAAAAATTTACAACTTTGGGGGGGCATATCTCATAAAGGGGGTAGAATAACAAGCCAATTTTTTTATACAGTAAGTAACCATGACTATGAATATATGATGAAAAAATCGGCTTGTTACTTTGAACCCTTCATGGGTTTTTTAATGTTCGAAAGTAGTAAAAAATGTCATTTTCGTCGTGAAATTTGACGTTGAAAAAATAAGTATTTTTTATAAATCTGAAATTTATTGATAGCATATATAAAAAGATCTTTTTCTTATCTTTCCAATGAGCTATAGTTGAGCTCAAAATCTTTGATAGAAAAAAAGTTATAGTTCATAAGACAAAGCATCAAAACGCCCGATTTTCGCTGTTGCCAACAACAAAAAAGGCCTATATATCAAAGGGTAAATTTTTTAAAAATAAAATGAACACTATTTCGAGCTCTGGGAAGTAAAAGGAATACACATGCAAATTTTCTTAAAAATCAAAAATGGTGATGCGCACCCCATTTGTTGATTTAAAATGGAATGACCCCTTACTATTTATTACAGTAGTATGGGTTTTATAAACAATTGGTAAACATCGCTTCTTAGCGATACAGAAAACCGGGAAATTCAGATATCCGGATGGCGATGATCCCGAACATCCCGGATAATTGGTTCTCTACTGTATTACCTGGATTTTAATCATTGTTACCTCTTTCACAAGGTGCATTGGACGGGAAGATAAAGACAAGATAATTATTTTCAATTCTGGGAGAAGTGCATTTTTCAAAAACTTTTTTTTTCTACAATCAAAAAGTTTCACTTACGTTTTTATGATTTATACTTTTCTAGAGGAGAGTCCCGAACCTCCCTTGTTCTCAAAATCATCAAAAATCGTCTAATAGTGCGTTTTAAAGGCTACAGTTTTGAAAAATTGACCAAGATGATTTTGCTATCATAATTCCTGCCCCTAATGAAACCAAAGATGGCTTAAAATTTGCCTACAAGACTAAAATTGTTAAAATATGATTTAAAAAAAAATTCTCTGCTCGAAAGTCACCAAAAATCGTCGAAAGTCATTTTTAAAAGAAACCACTTTTAAATGTTTCCGAGAAAAAAATTCGAGACTTCCTATTTCTGAGCAAAGCATCTGAAACTAAGCACATATAAATTTCGTAATTCTTGTCGTCTTCTGGCAAAATAGTAATGTTTTTAAAGCTCTTTTATTCACAATATTTTTCTATCTGAACATTTATGACTTTATAATTGAGCTTGAGTGTAAAGAGCTACTAAGTGTGTCTCCCTTCCCCCAGAAAGCACCGAGCTCTGGTGCTGTACCGGGCTCCCCTATTTTTGCGAAGTTCCTACGCCACTGCCAAGTTCCATGGTGTGTTCTCTCAAATATTGTTTTTATAATTACAACACTGTCTAAAATACTACGTCAAAATTTATCAAAATAAGAAATTAAATCACCGCGTGCCTTGAAATGAGCTGCAAACATTCTTCGAAATGTTTTGAAAATGATAGAAAATAACTTCTTTCTTATTTATATAATTTACTTTGATAAAATAAGAATTGAAATCATTTAATTTGATAAAAATACTAGCCTTCTACGTCTACTAGCGAGTCATCTTAGAACACCATTCACCTTTTTGATGAAATTTAAATTTTTATGCCGAGAAGCCTTCTTCAATAATTATTTTCTTTGGTTGTTTTGAAGAAAGATATTAATTATTATTTGTTGCATTAGGGCCACTGTGAAGATATGGGGGGCTATTGCCTCGAGAGGTTAGACTTCTTCAACAACATGTGAAACAACACAAGAAAGATTTTCAACACAAAGAGAAAAAATAACACCCAGTGCTCCGGTGGGAATCGAACCCACAACCTCCTGTATTTAAAGCGAAGAGTCTAACTCAAAGCCGCGGAGACATCAAATTCTTTTCTCAAAAAAAATTTTTAACTTTTTACAAAAATGAGAACCAATAACTTTCAAAATAAATTTTTCGAAATATTCCTCTTTATATATCGTCGGCATCCTGCTAAAATAACGAATGTGGAAAATCGCGTTTTTCAAGTTCGAATTTTGCAAATAATTAAAATTAAAATGATACCTTCGAACGATAATTTTACACTTAAAAATATCGATAAAAATTTTTAAATTTAAAATAACCAAACACGTCATTTGGGAAAAAAATATATTCAGTGTTTTGACTCTCCTAAAAAGTGCCAATTTTCACATTCGTAATTTTAGCATGGTGATATATCCATTAGCATGTGTCAAAATTTTACAAATCGATACATATCGCAGTAGGCGTATACTACCGCATGTCTACCTGGCGAAGAGGCGTAGGAGTAGGCCGCTAGGCAAGAGGTCAACATTCTCTTTTTTCATTTTATTCTTAATCCGCAAACCGTGACTGGCAACGTTACTTCAAACTACCGGTTGATATCGCAACAGTAGGACGCGTGCTGTCTCGCTCCCTGTTTTCGTCTTCTGCTGGGATTATTTGTTCTTTGTGTGTTGTTGCAAGTGTTTTCGCGCGATGAAGAAGAAAAAGAACGACGATCGCGATGGATATCGTGTTAAGCAGGTTAGTTTTCTGTTTTGTGCATTATTTTTAGCTCTGATTTTAAAATGTTTCCAAGTAGAACACTCTCCAAAATATCTTGAAACCAGAGTGACATTTACTTGTATACAAGTTCTGTTTGTTTTTAGAGAGTACTAGTAGCTTATTTACCATGGTACCTTTTTCTCTATAGGTCACCCTCTGCAGTAGTTAAATTCGTATTTCTTACCCGCACCCTCTTTCTCTACCTTGTTTAAATGTAAGATTATTTGTTGTTTCAAACTACAAATATCACTAACGTAAGAAGTGATAAACCATGGGGGCTCTGAAATCTTCTGAAAAATAATAGATTGATAAATAAAGATTGATAGTAATAGAGATAGAGAGAGAACAATCTGCAGATAGAATTTTCCCTTTTGATTGTTTTTTTTTTTTTTTTTTTGTTACACATGAGAAGTCAGAATATTTTTATAACCAAAGAACGACTCAAATAGTGAAATAATGAAAACAGTTTGAATAGGTATCAATAGAAACTGCATATTGAAACATTTTTTGACTCAGAATTTTTTTTTTTTTTTTTTTTTGGGGGGGGGGTCATTTTTTCCTGTATTCATTCATTTCCAGTTGGAAAAAAATGAAAAATTCGAAATTTCCTACCACAAAGAATTTTATTCAAAAAGTAACATTTACATTCAAATACATTTCTTTTTTTTTTTCAGTATCCCACAAAAAAAAAACTAATTTGATGAATTGAAGATTATGGATTTTTTTAATATCTCTGTTCATCAAGTATTATTTGCTATTTTTTGCAGTAAAACAAAATTTGCATATGCAGGACAGAAGAACTATTTCAATAACATCAATTAATTTAAATAATTACATTTAACGTAATTCATTTAACACGTGTACCCTATGTACACACATTTATGTAAATGCATGTAACAAACTAAATACTGAAATAAATTTTCCGTTCAAAACTTGCCCAATTTGTTTGATAGAACAGCCATGCAAATTACTGTCAAAAACGAAAGTTTTTTTTTTTTCTTTTTTTTTTTTTACCGCTAATAATGAACAATCTAATTTTGCTAGAAATGATTTTTGTAGTCTTATGCCTATGTTTTAAAATATACCATATCAAAGCTGAATTTTGAAGAATAATAAAAATGTAAATGTTCATAAAATACTAGTTCTCCGCTTTCCGGTATCCCCTGTAAATTGTTTTTTCTAGTTCTATGCCTTCTGTAGAAAAAAGCCAACTTTAAGTAAAATTGCCTTATTTTCGCCACATTTAAAAATTCCAGACGTTAATTCATGCAATTCTCATCACAATTTTGCTTGCTGATTTGAGTTTATATAAACGATAAGAATACAAAATTATTTTTTAAATATATGATTAGTTTTGATCACAATATAGCAGGGAAATAAAACATTTACTTGGTTAAATAAATAAATTATAGTTCATTTTTAAATGTTTATCATTCGTTAATGGTATACGTTTTAAATTGTTATAAATATTTAAAGTATTTTGTGTTCTTATTATGTGTACAATTCGTCCCTGTAATTCTGATGACGGAAAATATACTATACCCAGCTCTTTACTTGTGTATGTAAAGAGCATGTCGATTTTTTTCCATCCTTGTATCCATGTCTGTGCTTCTGTATTTATGTTTATGTATTATGCTTATTAATTTGTTCGTTCATCTTATATCTGCCAGAGGGAAAGATTTAAGCTTCAGGCTGCAGGGAAACTCACAGGAGCTCGGTTTTTTTTTTTTTTTTTTTTTTTTTTTTTTTTTTTTTTTTTTTTTTTTTTACGCCGGGCGCAAAAACATGGCTGTTATAAATTTAATTTGTTTTTCTGAGGGTCTATCTGTGACTTCGCAACTCTTAAACGGAGGAACCTATTTTCTCGAATGGCAGCTTCATAAAGAAGGTTCTCAACTGTAGTTCAATGAGTTAAGTGTCTAATTTTTACTTCTTTCTGTACCTTACAGAAGAAAACAATGTATTGGTTTCGTAAAATTTTCCGAATTTCGGTAGATTTGCACGTTTTTAGGTGTGCCTAGTCTGTTTTGACCATTTTTGGAGAATGTGTGCATGTATGTGTGTGACCGGTTTTTCATGGGTCACTATAACGCAAAAACTACTGCATGAAATCGAACGAAATTTGGTTCACACATGTGCCTTCATGTGAATTATGCCAGCAAACAATTGGAAAAGCCGCAATGTTTCGGAATTGTTATCAGTTGCCGTTTTTCTACTTGTTAACAAATAAAATATTTAATTCAGTAACGTAAAGCTTTTAAAATTATTTTAAATTTTCTCTTTTAATTCTGTTTTTATGAATGGCAAAACTTAGCAAGTTGCGATTTTACTTAAAAGCCTAGAATTCAAAAGAAACGTAAGAAGCAAGTTTCGTGTTGCCAAAACTCGCTCGTTTATGGTTTTAACTTGGTGCAAAATCGCAAGATATTACGAAAGTATTGCGCAAAATATGTTTTATGCGTGTAGTATACCAAAAATCTCCATGGCTCAGAATATTAATATTCACATTCATGTCTCATGGAGAAAAATTCTTTTCCTTTTTTACTTGGGTAGCCATCCTGTGTCCAATTTCCGAAAAAAGTAATTCATAAATTCATTCCCCCTTTTTTTATCTTTCTTTTGTGGATAACCACGTTCTTCCTTATTAGTCGCTGTATAAGTTACTCACCACAGAGGAAACACAGCTTTCCTCGATGCTTGAGTCACACAAACGTTCACTTGCGCATTCGCCAAGGTCACGTGATGAAAGCAGTGGCTCGGCGCGAAAAGCAAATGGGTCACGTTTTCGCTTCCGGATTTACCGAGGCCCCGAATTAACGTCGATTACGTCAAATGAAATACGCACCGATTTTTGCTCTCCGTGACAGCACAATGTCTCCGCTGTTGATTTCTTTTTACTTCGATTTGTTTATAGATCGGACTCTGGTGCCGGACTTCGAATGTTTATACGTTTGTACTGTCGACGTAATTGATATATTTGTTTTGTCAGAGTTAACCCTCGTGGGTCCCTCCCATTTCAGTTGCACTCTGATTTATGATGATTATTGAATGTTACATGCATTATTTAAGTTCACACACTTTTTAATGCTAAAAAAATAAAAATAAAAAAGACACGATCGAAGTAAAATTTAGTTTATGCATTAAAATTAAAATTTTAGAGCAAAACTTACAATAACTGTAGATTTATTTACAACTGTTACAGACCTGAAAAAACATGATTTTTTGCAAGTGAATTTCAAACACTTATGATATTTTTCGATGCATTTTCTGTCCAGTTCCCTTGGACAAAAGTTGCAACTTCCTCTTTTTTTGGCATTCTGGGTGACCCCAAGGGTATTGCGTGCAAAAAATGCAATTCGGGAAAAAAAAACACAATAATAGCATTATTTTGAATAGAAAACCAGAAGAATAAAAGCGACAAAGTGCCATTAAAAACAAATGGTTGATTAACAAGATATATTGAACAGAAATTGCATTGGGGTCACATATGACCCCAAGGAACCCACGAGGGTTAAATAAATTTCCGGTGTTGCTTTATTCACATATCCACGTCAGTCAGTTTGTTTTGAAATTTGCTTGTTGTAAAAAAAAAAAAAAGGAACTAACAAAAATGAGAATGTTGGTTCGGCGATCGTATGTTAGTAGAAACTCCAAGTCAAACATTCACTGGAAAGTAAAAATGCTTATTTCAGGGATCCCACGGTGCTTTAACAGTAGCTGTAAATATTTTCTGGAGAGGTTGGTAGAAGTCCCCACACCTAAATTAAGCAGAAAAAATGGGAAATAAAGGAGAAAACTAATTTTCTTCCTTATTACTCTTTAACAATAAACTAGAAAAATAATATTAAGCATTTGAGGACCGCTAATGAAAAGGACTTCGGCCTATTTGGGCTGTTCAGTAATCAGGCGCTATTTGTGAGCACCGATTACATGTCTCTAAATATTCTCTTGTTTTTATCGGCGACCTTTTCTTTAGGCAGTTAAAAACTAACTTCGTAGTGCCATTCAATCACCCATTTCCTTTGCATGTTGACTATTTCTCTTACCTGAAATTGAAATGTAAAAAAAAAGATAAAATAAGCATGACTTCTACTTGTAAGACAATACACGTGAGTGCACGCTTCCGTTTTCTCGAAACTGTTTAATGAAATGGGGAAATAATTTTCATAGAAAATCTGCACCAGGACTCTTGCTAGAATGCGGGATTGCGCGTTGTTTCCGCTCAAATTGTGCGGTGACCGGATACACGTTAAAATTTTCACGAAATTTCTCATCTTGGATTTTTATATTTTTTATGTTTATTGTGTAGAAAATATCCAGTATAAATGAAATTTCTGCCGAGAATTTTCAATTGTCTTCTTATTAATTAACACAAAAATCTAGGAAATTAACTGCAAACAAACAGGAAGAAAATATTCAGAGTAGCTTTCCTCTGTTAATTTACTGGACACTGAAGCAGCTTTAGAATTTCGAATTTATCCTTCTGATTTTTATTACGCCAAACAAAACATATTTTTAAGCCCATTTTGCGCCGAAGCAGCACCAAAATAGTTTCGCTGGCAAAATCATCATTTTTGGACTTCAGACTTTTTCTTTTTGAGACATTGATAATTTTTAATATCACGCCATTTGGTAAATAATTGATCAAAAAATTATATTTCCTATGTAGCAGACGTAAAAAAGGATTTTAGTGCTAATTTAAAAAAAAAAAAAATGAATCGATATCGCTAAAATAATCAAATGCACCTCTGTTCTTGCAAAAGAGTTGAACGCTCTCTTTCGATTCTACACTCCAAAAATAAATTTTATGCTGCATGATATGCAACTATTTTGTTCTCGTAAATATATATCTGCAATGTCCAAGCTATTACTAAACTGCAAAAAAAGAAAACTCCAACTTTAAATTTTGGTCAGTCTGGGGAAATCGCACCTTACTTTTTTCCCCAGTGTGAACCATGCATGCGTTGATAATCATGCCCATTGCGTCGAGTTCAAGCTTCAAGTTTTGCTTAGAATAAAAATGCGAAATCAAGGCACTTACCGGCATATTAACCTCTTTATCTTAATTTAGGCGACATCTGAAGAATTCGTACGTGTTACAATGCCACTAACATTGTGTGAATTGTGCCGTTTTGTTTTTTTTTTTTTCTAACCTTCTAGTTGTTTTTAACTTTGAAGAATGTGAGAAAATAATTAATAAAATAAAACAAAATAAAAGGATTTAAGGACTGTGAGACAGTTTTTACTGTTAACAGCTTATAAAATTATAATGTCACAAAAAGATGGTGGATTTGCCCAGATTTTGCGGCGTAAAACTTATAAGCTACAGAAAGAAATGCTCCTCCATTGTAAAGGTTTAGTTATTTTTAATTTTAATTTTATGTATGTTTTTTTTATTATTTTATTTATTTACTTATTTAACTGCATTTTAGTGAGTAATATGTAATGTTATATTGTTTTTCCCAGACCAAAAAAAGGGGTAGGATGCTTCTAGATAAAAGGATACTTTAATCCAGTTAAAAGGCTACTATTTAATAAAAAAAATTGCTAGTATAAAAGTAACTGTTTTTGCTTTTTTATGACATGTATGCATACAAAACCCTACTATTTTTCAATACTACGTTTTTTTTCATAATAAAATGCTTTTTCAATGCTTAACTTTATTAATTATACTGGGAATTTAATTTCGATTTGCATTCAAATCAAATTTTTGTGTATAAAGAAAACAAAGAAGTTACATTTCAAAGACCGACTTGTGTGAGTCTTTACCTTCCAAAAATTAAAGTTTGCTTAAATGATGGAATTTCGATAAAACTTTCAACAGTTTTATTGCAACAGTACAATGCGATAACTGCATTTACAGAAATAACATAAAAATATTTACATCGATGTTGTAAAAAGTTTTGTCACAAGCTGTTTTTTAACTGTGAAGTATCAGGAGGCGAAAAAAAAAACGTGCTAATGGGGTCAAACCTGGCAGCGCCCGTGTCAATGAGGCATTTAAACCCTCAAACATGTTTAGGCTAGAATTTTAAATATCTTAACTTGGTGAATTGAATAAAAATATCTTCGTGTTTGCGTGTGTTTGTGATACAAATTCAGCTGTGTTCTGGAACACTGAGCTCTATAGCAACTTAATCCATCCAAACTATGATGGATCGAATTCGCATTGGTGTGTGCTGTTGGATCAACAAACAAAGTAGTAAAACGTTCTTCTTTTTTCTTTTTTTTTAGATGTGAAATTTATTTTTGTTTAAGTAAGTTTTCAATAATATGCAATGAGTTACCGCCCATAAGCCAGGGCTGAATCAGAACTGAAGCAAATGCACCCACAGCTCGATCATAGCATCCTAAGACTGCAATTTCGTCCTTATTATGGACTCCTCAGTTAGGAATAGCCAATGATCGAGCCCGAGGCAAAAATCCTCTTAATGTAGCTAAGATAGCCAATAAACTGGTAGATAAAGTGAATTTATCTTACCAGCGAGCGTCCGCAAACCATGGTGCGGCTCAACTTGAAATTTGAAGGCAAAAGCTGGGTAATATGCAATGAGTTACCGCCCATAACTCATTGCATATTACCCAGCTTTTATCTACCAGTTTGTTGGCTATCTTAGCTATATTAAGAGGATTTTTGCCTCCGGCTCGATCATTGGCTATTCTTAACTGAGGAGTCCATAATAAGGACGAAACTGCAGTCTTAGGATGCTATGATCGAGCTGAGGGTGCATTTGCTTAAGTTTTCAGTAGTTAATTACAGTGCTCATTTGTTAAAAATGATCATTAGGAATGCGAAGTTTTCGAAAGATCATTAGGAATGCGAAGTTCTGGAAAGATCAATGTTTTTGTTAAAACATTGGTTGATGTCTGTAAAATCGATGTTTTGCTTTCAAGGTTTCTCCGAATCAATGTTAAATTTAAATCAAAAATAATTATAATGAAAGAGTTCTAAGTTGAAAGTTTCCGTCTGTGTGCTAACCGAATGCTGATTACTTAAACCTTTAAGTACTTACCTGTTGGTTTAAGCTATAGGACAAAATAAATATAAAGCGACGATAAGTAAGGGAATGTAAAACATCTTTTTAAAGTTTCGAATAAAACGTGTGCAAAATGGGAACAGTCGGAGGCTTCCATTGAAAAGTTTTTCTAAAGCATGCTGAAAAGCAGCACCTATCAGGCTACTAAATCTACTCTTGCTGCAAAATAGATCAATTTCTCTTTCCATTTGACTGGTACCTACAAATTTTTCATTTTGACCCTTACACCAATTTGCTTCTCAGTGCTTCAATTGGTCTCTAAGAAAGAAATATGGAAGCTTCATATCAATTAAAAAATGACGTTGCAATGCTAAGAATAATTCTTAAGTTTGTATGTTTTCTTTTATTTTCATCGTTTTCCTCGTGTTATCTAAAAAGAGTTAAATATATTTCAATTGTGTATACGTTCTAGTTCCGCTATATTCATCTTTGTAAGATGTGTAACACCTCTGATAATAAAAGTTGGGTACCACTGCATTGAAGCAAGCAAGTTGTATACTGCCGTCAGCTAAAACATTTTTCTTAAATATAATAGCATTTATGAAGGTTAAACAATTATGTCTTCTAATTTTTCCCATTTTCTTCCCTTAGAGATAGGACTTTCTTTCTCATGACTACAGTATGGGCGTTTATTTGTCGTTAAACCAATTTTTCACTACAAAAATCATCGTTTTTAAGCGACAGAAATATTTGTAAATTTATCACCACTGACTAGAAAGAATGACGAATTTTGTACAACTTTAAACATAATCCTAGATTAACGAGAATATTCAGTTCTCCCTCAAGTAAACGTGCCCTCAGTTATTTTTAGAGTGAGAAGGGTTTGCAGAAAACTCATTTTCACTTTCGAGTTTTTTCTTTTCCTACAACAACAGAAGTGCAAACAAAAAATCCACTCAAAAACTGACGCTAGGTGTCCATCGTAAAAGCATATCGGGAGTGAGGAAGCAAACGTTTTAAAGATTGCTTGAGCCCCATTACACCTTTTAAGTCGATGATGATTCTAAAAAAAATCGGTTGTTAATGAATGAAGGTTAATGTAACTTTTAAATTACCACTTAGGCAGGAATTCAAGTGAAACACGGACGATCGCAACTCACCATTGCAATCGCAAATTCCCAAATTTGGATGATAAGTTGCAATCGCTATAAGTGCTAATTGCACTGACGTCACTACAGGTGGAGCCAATAAGAGCTCACAAGCAGTCAGCGATCTCCTCTTATTCGCCAAGTAGGCTGTGACGTTTAATCTAGCTCGTTTTTCATAGGCAAACGTTACGCTGACGTCACGATGTTTTTATCAAGAAACGTTCTAATGTAATTCACTTCCAGTAGCGATTGCAATTTGCGATCGCCTGTTTCACTTGAATTCCTGCCTTTGAGTTTTTTTTCGTGTGCCAGCCAGGCTGGCAATTTAGGGTGCGCTGCTTCACTTTTGCAACTGTACCGTAATTTGGTGTGAAGTCCGACTTTCACAATGCACGCATGCCATAGGGACCCGTTTATAGGGTAGGCAATCTTTCACAAAAACACGTTCACACAAAGAAAGGACGAGGACAGAAGAGAGAAAGCACATCCATGCCCAAGCCGGGACTCGAACCCGGGACCACATCATCCGTGGCAGACTTCTCTGACCACTAGACAAGGTGGCCAGCACTTGAAGCACTTAAAATGATAATGGTATCAATAAATCAACCGTCTGCGAATGATTTGTAATACTTTCTGATCGATAACGAAAAAAATATGTCGTTGCAAATTTTTGTTTGATGCTGCCTTGAAATTTGGAATTCCAGAAAAGGATTAGCCAAGGAGAAACAAAATTCAAATTAAGCAGTAAGTTACCCCACTCAACCCAGGGCTAAGACAAAAATACATGCAATACACCGGCTTGTTGATGCCAAAAAATGAATTGAAAATAAATAAACTGATAAAATAGAAGATGAAAAAAAAAAACCTTCTTAGTTTAACAAAGATTTCAGTTTTTACGATTCATCTTCTAAATATAAATACGCACAAAAAGCCTTTTTTTCTGCAATGGTATAATCTTTCAAAGAATCATTTTGTGCCACAGATGGTATTGCCATTATTCGAGGGAGGAAGTTTCAAAAACATCTGGATAAACACTTTTAGAAGGGAGGAAAAAAGTGTCAACTAAAGAGGAGAAAGGGAAGACTAGCTGTGAATCAAGTCACTGTTTCTTTGATCGTTCCGTATGAATCAATTTCTTAAATTCTATTTTACGCACAAAAGAAACATGAACGTAACTTCAAACGTATTTATACCGTTTCTTTTTGTTTGTTGTTTTTTAAATCGTGCTGATTTTAAATTTTACCGTTGTGTTTGATTTTTTTTTCTTTCTTTTCTTTCTATTATTAATGTACTTGAATGTATCTAGCTTGCATGCGGTTGTGTTAGAATTCTGAGGTTTTCGGAAATCAATTTAAAATTACTTTAATAAGAGTTCTGCAATCATTGCAAAGAAGTCGTAACTTCTGCAACACTATGGTTAGACATAAGACTGGTCTCCGGTTATGCGTGCAACACCTTACAATGAAGTTGTCCGGACTTGAAGTGTGAGACTGTTCTCCTCCTAGTGACTACAACGTTTATTTCGCCTACCGCTTATCACAAGTACAAATTTAGTAATAGGTAGTTAACTGGTGTTTTGACAAAATCATATTTTAGGAGATTAACGGTCGTATTCACCAGCTGATTTGAACTCTCTCAGAAACGAACCGCGATCGGAGTCTTCTTCAAGCAGTTTTTTGTCTATGGTTCATGGGTCTGACAATGGTTTGAATTGGGCTGGTGAATATAACCTATTATTTATACGTAGACGTGGAATTCTTTATCAGTATTGTGTGCGTATAAATTGATCAAATTGTTAAATAAGTAGACCAAATACAAAATAAAGCTGCTTAAAATGAAATGAAATTTTAGTTTGAGTAATTACAATTTACATAAATGCTTGCAAAATATTGTTTTTTATTAACGCACCGCAAAACCTATTTTAAGTAGCTTTCTGATTTCAATCATTTTTACCTGTAATTGAATATTAATACAGTCGAAACTTGTTGAAACGAACTTTAATGAACCTTTAAATTCAATTCGTCTTAATCGTATTCGATTTAACAAGGTTCGACTGTAACTGTAATCCTTTAACTGGCCTTTGTATTGATCTCTAATTTGTCTCAAATGCACTGTGCTCATTCGTCAGACTTATATTCTTTTATGTTTCCGAACTTAGAAGAAAGCTGCAATAAAAAATATTATGTTATAGGTCGTGCTTTTCTTTTGTCGAACACCATTTCTGAGCGAAGCGTGGGTGATAATAATGATTTGTTCGTGCTATCGAATCTGTTTTCGAGTTGAAGTGGGCTGCTGCATGGCCGTGGTTTCCAATCATGGTCACTTCGTTCCGGCCAATCAAATTCAGGTTCGAACACATGCACTGGAAGAAATTACTGTCCTTACTTTCAAGGTTCGTTTCTTCTATAACAAACAGAAGAGGTGCGCTGGCTTCTTTGTTTAGAAGGCGAAAACCGTTGTCTGAAAGTGAAAGTCTGAAAATGCCCGATTGAGTTTTAGAATAGGTTGTTCGCCTTGGCGTTCCACTTTCAAGGTACAATGTAACCTCGTTTGAACCTTTGTAATTAAACGTCCTTTATTTCTATCGTTACCGCTACACGGTTTATGTAATACTAGCTGCGTGGCCCGGCGTTGCACGGGCTGTAATGTAGTGAAGGCAGTTTGAGAAAACTACTCGCCACCAAGGCGGCTCGCCTTTAAAATAATGAGAAAAGTTTAAACAGTTTACTCGCCGTCAAGGCGGCTCGTCTTTACAGTAGCGAGGAAAGTTTCAATAAACTACTCGCCGCCAAGGCGGCTCGCCTTTACAGTACCAAGGAAAAGTTTAATAAACTACTTCCCGCTAAAGCGGCTCGCTAAAAAGCTTTCCTGCTTCAAAGAATCAATCGAATTATTTGCACATGCTTCCTCAAAAATAAAGACGATGTCAAGTAGCGCATACTTAGCACTCTCCCTAAATAACAAATAAAATTCCTTTCCAAAAAAAAATTATTTCCAAACTGCTTTCTTCTAAAATTAATTGCAAAATTCTAAACGAAAAAGTTCTTTTAATATTTGGATCGCAGCCAAAAAAAGCCCCTTCTAAAAACAGCAATTGCAATTTTATTTAAAAACACATTTTCAAAATGGCACCAGAGAAAAAATATGTCATTAATAATTAGAATAAAAACAATTGTTAGAACTTTGTTATAACACGCACTCAAAATGACAATGGAAAAAAATAACACTCTTTCATTTTAAAAAGTTCAATTTAATTAACGTTTTAATTTAAAATCGCAACGGAAAGAAATAAATATCTTGGAATTTTAAATAGTTCAATAATTTAATTAACGTTTTAATTCAAAATGGCAACGGTAGGAAATAAATATCTTGGAATTTTAAACAGTTCAATAATTTAATTAACGTTTTTATTCAAATGGCAACGGTAAGAAATAAATGTCTTGGACGTTTAATCATTTTTTAGGCTTAATCGCTTTAAACTTGACTACTTATTAATTGATATCTTCGCTAATTAAAATCGTATAATCATATAGATTGAAACTAATGAAGCCTGAAAAATTACCTATCTATCGGTACCTGGTTCGACTTTCAGTTCATTGGCGTTCAGGAGAAATAAGCGTGACATAGAAAGATAGAAAGATAGTTAGATACTCAGTTTTTAATATAAGTAGATAATGTCGAGCCGTGGTGGCCCGATCGGTAAGGCGGCGGACTCGTAACCGGAGGGTCCCAGATTCGTTCCTAGGTGATCGAAAATCCGTCTTCACTAATGGTGGCTAAGGGACTTGAAAAATGCTAGTTGTCACAATGTCCTCCAAGTGAATCGATACTTTTGGGGGGTACTGGATCATGGGATTGCTCGACTCCTGTTCTGGATCAAAAGAACAAAGCGCTCTTCAAGTCCCCATTCAAACGGTTAAACAACGTAGTGTGGTAGGTACGGGGGACCTTGAAGTAAAATGCAATGTATTATGTCGCATGTGTGCAGTGACGGAATTACTGGTTTTAGGGCAAATCACCATGCACTTTTGTAGGCCCTTTGTCAATCACCACAGCGTCGGGGCAAACCAGACTTGTCATTTAGAGAAATCATGAGGATCGATTGCCTTCCCTGACTTCGAGAAGTTGATGTTTACATCTATTCATGGCTTTTTTTTTTTTTGTATTAACATTCAGTGCAACTCCCCCCCCCCCCTCTCTCTCTCGGAAAAATTCGATATGACTTGCCTGCGATAAACTTATCCTATTTCCGTGTTTTTTCCATTAAAACTTGAGGAAGATAATATAATAACTTGAAGAAAAATGATTTAATGACGGCAAAAAATAAAAAATCCGGGACCGTCTATCACAAAAATATGCAATATGCTATGCAGAATACCATGTGCATGTTTGTTCATTATCATATTATCATGTGCATACAGTTTCTGTTGTCATTTTAAATGCAACTACACAAATTCTGTTGTATTCTTATAAATACTATAAGTATTTTATTTCGATAGACTTCCTCCCTTAAAGCAGAGCTTCATCAAATACGAATTTATCTTACACATTTTTATTAATTAACGTTCAAAAGTTTTTGAAAAATAAAGAATTATTACTAACCTACATGTATGGGGATCTAAGCAATATAAGCAAATTGAAAACTACAAGGGGAGAGAAAAACCGCTCCAACTAATAAAAGATATATTTGAGTGTGTTGTGTGATGAGAGGAATATATATATTGGAAGAGGACACAGTTACTATCTGATAAACCATAGAACACTCACTGGCGGATTTATCATGTCGCAATTGCTTGGGGTCCCACGACCAAAGGGCCCCGATGGGTATTCAAAAATGCACATGATGTATGTTTTACGTACTAGACAAAAAGGGGCTAAGAAAATCATTGTGATTTACCCCAAAACCTGTTAATCCGCCACTGAGGACACCAGTAGAACTGCTACATACAGCACGCGCTAATTTCAATTTATCTTTCTCAAAAACAAAAAAAAAAAAAAAAGATTTTTTTTTTTTTTTTCAATTATAATAGAACCTCTCAAAAAAGGAAAATAAGAGGACCTTGATTTTTATCACTTAAACAGAGGTGTTCCTTGTTCAGAGGTTTATGAAATGATGCATTCCAAGTGCGTAACTCAATATAATAATATTGTTATAAATGTAAACTATTAACGCTTAGGATTAAATATTGAAAAGGTTTCATATATATTACTTTTATCATTATTCAAACGAAAAAAATCACTTTAAAAATTAAAATTTAATTTAATCAAAGTTTTGTAATTTGTAGAAATTATTATTAGTAATTTGTTACATGGATTTCTACACACTTTGCAGTTCACAATGCATTGCAATCTAACAATCAATTTGATCGCATATCAAGTTTCCTATTAAAAGCTTGCGATGAGCAGTGCAAAATTTCGACGGAGCGAAATCCATATGAATAAATTGCTAAGAGGGAGAAGTGTTGATTGTAAATCTTATGAAGAATTAAAATTCATGTTTCTGTCTTTGAATGTTAAAAGCAAGACAAACTTTTACCTGTAAATTTTAAAACAAAAAAAGAACATTGAATTTCAATAGATTCAATATTTCTTATGAATTTATACATTAAAGTTTTGAAATTTTTTGTGGCTGTCCCTTAAATAGTGTCCTTTAATCATAGTTAAATTCATGGGGTTCCACGAATTTAACATTCATTGTCCTATTCAAAATGACTGGGACCAGAAAAAGTGTTCCTTGTTCCTTGAATATAGGTGTCCCTCCAAAGGAATTTTTTGTAGAATCTAAAGGTTCCAGAAAATTCTAATTAGGTAATGCTGGTCTTAATAACTTTGGACTTGCTGAGAAAACCACATTATCCAAGACCTTGTGATTCCACGTCAGAACATTTGCATAAAATAATTTAAATGCAGTAAAAAGCACAAAAAGCTGCTTGAGGAAATAAGTGACAGGTCTTCGAATGGAAATAAGTTTAGTTGACTCTTGGGAACTTCCGAAAGAATTACTTGAGGAAAACCGACATACATTCTTAAAGGGAATAAAATACAGTTTATTCCATTTTTTATGAGATTGTTCTTTCTTGTTCGTTCAGCTTGACGTAATCGAGCGGAAAATCGTCTACCAAAAGGATTATAGTAGTTAGTAGTTTTCCCGGAATTAGGTCGTTTGATGCTCAGTGGCCTGCAGTCGCAGAAGCCCCGATTCCCGCTATCATACATTCTAAATGACCGAGTTAAAATGGTTTATTGTTTTCTAAACTTCGTAGCAGACCTGTTAATGTCGGAGATAATGATCGGGGTTCTGGGAACTGCCGGTTGATTTACCCATTTTTAGTTCCAAATCTTAAACTTGTTATTTTGGAGACTGGGTAATTGACATAAAAATACTTTGTATCAAAGCAAACGGCTGTCTTTCTGTTTTTGTTTGTTCGACAATGTGTTTGAGAGGCTGAAAATCTTTTTGATATCTTCAGTTCTTGAGTCCAGATACAAGAGGTTTTTTTTTGGGGGGGGGGGGGCGGAGTTAAGGCGAGGATTTTAAACTCAATTCCATCGGTAATATATAGCTTTAAAAAGGTACGAGTATGGTGCTTGCTCCCTGAGAAACCTGCAGTAAAACAAGACAAGTAAAACAAGACAAGTACCTGCAGTAAAACAAGACCCATCCAGTGAGACGAGTAGTCTCACTGGATGGGTACCAGTAGACAAATGATTGTTTTCTCCATTTTTCTCAAAAGCTCTTCGAGTCAGCACCAGCGAAAAAAAATTTTCATTCATCCTATTTACAAATTTTAAGTTGTAAAATTTAACTCTGTAATAAACTAACATATTTTTTAAAGATGAAATGTTGAATTATTTTATTTGATACCTGTAACTATTTATTGACTTATGGAGAGCTGAGGTCCAAATGTTTGGACTTTAAATTACTAGCCTCCTAAAACATCAATTCCATGCTAATTTTGTTTTTTTCTGTGGACTTATGATGTTACTATCTGTGTATAAAAGCAGCGAAAGGGTATTTATACTATTTTCGAAAAATCAGGTTTGAAAAGATAAGTAGGATACGAAAACGTGAAAAACTTCAAAGCTAGCAAATAAATGCACAAGTAATCTGGTAGAAGTTCCAAGTCGGGATTTCTTTCAGAATAATGCAACAGCTATTTGAGCAGAATAAAGAAATTAATTTTTTCAAAATAATAAAGCATGATGTACTTATTTAGAAGTTTGGCTGTAAAATTTTCGGTATGTACAATATTCCAAAAATAGGTGATTCTCATTGTTTTTAGTGTCTAAACTTTTCCTCACTAGGCATTCCTAAACGTTCGGAAATCATACCACTCGTAACTTCTTTGAGTTGTGTCCTCTGTTCTTCTTGGGATGCAACATCATAAAATCCAACATTGGTGTCTTCGTTTCATCTAAAGCTCTCATTTGTTCCACCTGGTGTAAAATAGAATGAAAACCAATTTCCAAAAAAAGCTTTTAAAATTGAGTGAGAAAAAATCTTCGGTGAATCAAACTTATTCTACCCCGAACATTGGAAAGTCCATTTGTAAAGCTTAGTTATTGAACTTGTTTTAATTCAAATGCAAATTTTTGTGAGCTTCTCAGGACAATTTTTCTTTCTAAATTTCAAGTTATTTTCAAATTCAACTTCTTTTTTTAACCCTTTTTTCCGATAATAACAGCTTACTGTTATCACTACGCGTATGCTTTGATTCCTATAAGCAGCTTTTCACTTATTTTTTCTAAAGCTAGTTTATTTATTTCTTACGTAAAATTTTTAATACTATCATTGTTGCTAGTCCCATCTAAATCATGCTTTTTTTAGTGCTTTAACTATTTTTAGTAGGAAATGATTTCTCTCTTTCATTGCTCTCATTTTTATTTTCTGTCTATTTTTTACTCAAATTTGCTATTCAGGAAATAAATTCTGCCTAGATTTTCCAAAGTATCAAAGCTTGTTTCTTGATTGATTAAATTATAAAAGAAGCGAAAAGTAATGGTCTTGCACATCTGCATAACTTTTATTTCTATTTTCATTTACTTTAGCTAAAAGTTTTTGTTTCTAAAGATTTAGCCAGGTTTGAACACTGGAAGCCTTACGTCCGGAAAAAAAAAATGAAACAAATTGTCCCTTCTCTCTTCCAGCTTGCTGTGAAGCCAAACTGTGCTGTACAACAAATAAAATGCAAATTTAAACTCATTGCAATAAGTACTGAAGTTGCGGTGGGAATAACAGGACGTTAAAACGAATCCATCCTTTCATTTGCAAAACGTACGGCACTTGGCGCGTGGCATGGTAATTCATGAGTTGAAAGAAGAGGTTGCCTTCCTCTGTAACGCGAGATGCTCAGCATGATAACTAAACACTTAAAAACCCATTGATGCGGCGCAAAAAAAGAAAGGTACCACACATCCAAAACGCTTCTGTGCTATCTGAATCTTCATTTATCGCTTCCGCTACATAGATGGCCTCCCATGATTCCACGCCTACTTATTCTTTTTAATACCCCACCTAAACATCGCTTATTTTCACTTTTCGTTTGATAAATGTCAGTTATTTACGAATCGGCACCACAGTTGCTTGCGTGTTCGCATGCTTTTCGACTGAGTGAACTAAAGCTACTGAACCATTATTAGAAATCTAACAACTGAAAAAGACTGTGACCTCTTTCTAACGCGAAATGGTGGTTCTGGCTTCCTTCCGTCGAGTACAATCGCTCTTGTTGCCAATTTTCCATTGCTTCTTTGTCATGGGATATGATTTCCAAAAGTTTAGGTGCGGCCGATTTTCTGTTCGGTGGACATTTGCTATTGCTGGGGCAGTCTGTTGCGTCATTTTCCAATTGTGTCTCCCAGCGTGCGAGCATTTTGTTATGCTCAGATTTTTTTTTTCTTTATTTTTTGAAAGACATAATAAAAGCGACTCTTTCCAAATATGTTCATTTGTTTCACTACTACTGAAAAGATTTAATGGGAGGTTTTTAAATTGTTCTGAAACGTGTTTTCGTAAGACGCTTAGTAAAACCGCAGAATCACTTATTCTAATGGGGCAACAACTGAGGAAAAAAATTCTTTATTTGGTTTTGCATATCAGATTCATTTTATCAATTTAAACCTTACGTTTTGAGGCCTTTTTTTTAGAAATCCAATATTTAAAACTTGCTTTCCTCTCCTACGTCAGGTGAATACGTTTTACTGCAAAATTGATGTAATGGTAACTAATTTCCTTTGCGCACAGAAGCTCCCAATTTAAATGTTTGAACAAAATATTATTTGACAATCAATAGGAGCTATCACAGCATGTTTTCCAAGCGGGACCCAAAGACTTCATATCTTTACCTTCTTAAATTCAACAGAAATTATTTAGTTACTAAACAATTTACAAACTATCTACAATTTATCTACTACAGGGTTCCCACGGTCCTTAAAAGTCCTTAAAAACTCCTTATTTTTCTTTTTCAAAATAAGGGCCCTGAAAAGTACTTATTTTTGGCTCAAGGTCCTTAAAATTCCTTCCAAGCCCTTATTTTTTACTTTTGCTACCAATTTAATGATTTAAAATTGCTAGCAATATTGGAAAAATATTTTTTTCATTTCTCAAGCATGACCTGAAAATATCTACTTACCACATCCGTTTGGTTTAACTAATTAAGAATAATTATTTTTTAGTCTTAGCTTTGAATTTTAATGATAAATGTTTTTGCAATATTTTTCTAAGGACAAAGGCTTGAAGTCCAAAGTGTTTATGTAACCGATAAAATGTATGTATATTTGATATATACTTTCGAGGTCCTAAATTTTTTTTTAAAAAAGTCCTTAGAAAGTCCTTATTTTTTGTTTTAAGAAAGGAGTGGGAACCCTGTACTAAAAAAAAAACACATTTTTCCAGAGGGACTAATAAATTTACCTTCTTGAAATTCCCCAAAATTATTTTTAATTACGAAACAATTTACAATATTTTAAAAACTAAATAGTCTTTCACTTTTGTTTCAGTTTTCCCTTCATTTCCTCAATTTTCCTGTTTTGGAAAACCAAGTAATAATATCTGGAAAAGGAACCTGCCTATCGTATTAGATCATTAAACAGAAGCCAAGTACTCTAATAAAATAATCACCATGAACAACAACAAAAGTACCATTTTGCAGCTAGGAAAAGATTCAACAGTTTTTGGTTAAGAAAAAGAGTTACAAAAAGCGAATTTTTTGAGAGTTTTTGATTGATTATAACACCTACCAATAATGAGACGTGCGTCTAAGATTTAAGAATGAAGGGTATTTTCTTTCTAAGTGCTTTACAATTTAATTCTTTGCCATGAAGTATGCCTCTTCCTTATCTTAATGTTCTATAAGCTCGGAAGGATGAGATGACATGCCAGTTAAATCATTTCTTTCAACAGTTGCTTGAAAATTAAATTAGCCGCTTTTTACTAGTAAAGCGGCATTGGTGTTAGCACTCTTGTTTAATTTCACTAACATGGTATATATTTTGCAACACCTCCCCCCCTACTTATTTTTCTCTCTTGATAAATTCAACAACTGCAAAATGTTAAAAGCTATTTGTTTAACTATGAACAAAAATTTTATTACACCGTTCTACTTTGTCACTCAACTTGGTCATTGATTTTTATCTTCATGATACAACCTTAAACGTAATCAAAGTGAATCAACAACAAATTTCTTTGTATCCTTTTCCCGCTTATTTTTAATTTCTTATTTTTTTTTAGCATATTTAAAAACAGGAAAAACATTTATAACCTCTTCGTATCGTCGAGTTTCTCTAAAAAGGATGTCCTTTTCTTAGAAAAATGTTAAGAATTCGTTTAGAAGGAGGAGGGGGGCTTTAAAATAGTCTTGCTGTTGATATGGTTTTTTGTGAACATTTGTCAGGTATATACATTTACTTCTACTTAGTGGATTTGAACTCCTTCAAAATCCTCACAAAATGCGCTTCTAAATGCATATCGCACGTTATTTTATTTTTTTAACCAACATCACATATGTTTGTCATAAATTTTTGGTATGTTTAGAGCACAATAACTGGAAATTCTTTTATGCCTCGTTTCAGAGTTTAAAAAAATGTTTTAAATTAACTAAGTGTATCCCTGAGGCTTCTTACTATAAAGTAGAAACTTAAAGAGGAAAGTGACAATCTACGGGCGAGAAGGGAGAGGCTACTCTTTTCAAACCTTTTCATTTTAAATCTTATGTTTTGTTTATTATTTTATTTTGGCATAGTTTGACTGAAAATTTGTATTGTTTTTTGGTGTTTCCTTTCTTATTAACGAGTTTTTTTTTATATAGTTTTTCCTGTTTTAACCTCATTTTTATTTCAGGAAAAAGAGAGGGAAACTTTTTTTTAATTTTATTTTGCATAAGTCAAATATTTTAAGTTCGCGCTAATGTCCCCCCTCCTCCGCCCCCATAGATGATCGTTGCAAAAGACACCGATCCATAGCTGAAAAAAAAAATCAAAACGTTATCACAAGCCAAAAAATGTATCTGTTCACGAATTTTTTTTTTCTTTTGAAAATTGTGTGATTGATTTATTATGTTACATATTTAACTTAAAAAAAAAATTCTTTTTGTAGGTCTACCACTGGCAAAGCCACCACATCAAACACAGCGGTGTGGATGATATGGTGCTTTTGACAAAAATTACAGAACCGGCTATTGTTGAAAATCTGAAGAAGAGATACCTTGATGATCAAATATTTGTATCCTTGTAATACTTCTGCTATTTCAATATGTACTTTGTTTTTCAATGTCTGATTTTTGCACTTCGTCCATTATATGCTTTTCAAGCTTTATCACATCTCCTAAATAATTCAAAAAAGAAACTTATTTTTTCATGTAATCTACCTAAATCACTTAATTCATGAAAAATTTATGTTCCACAAGGAAGTGGTCATAACAAACCTTACACGTTTTTAAACTGTTGTATTAGGATTAGCAGTGAATGGGAAAATCAAATATTCCTCGGGATCCCTCCACCCCCCAACTGCACCTTAGCTTCCTTCAGTCTCAGAATTCGTGCAGTTTTTATTTTAAAAGACTCTTAGAAATGCCTAATCTCTCAAAAATGCACAATTTTGTTAAATAACGTTCTAAAAACCTAGTTACTGGAATTTTATTCTGGGACTAGCGGTACCCGCACGGCTTTGCCCGTGGTATAAAATTAAAAATTCATTTGTAAAAAATTGATATAGCAGAAAAAATACTCTATTTTAGTTATTCATCTATAATTTTTTTAAAGAATGATATAAAAAATTGACATGGACCCCACACTACTTCCTTTTACGTGTAAATTTCTTAGTAGATGCCTTAAGTGCTAAAATAGTGCTTGGAGTGAGCAAGATAACAATTCAAACATTTACATCCCTAGTTTGCCACAAAACAATGCAAAAAAAATGTTTTTCAATGATTAATCTCCTAAATATCGCCGATTTTAACATCATTCAGTGGATTTTTCGCAAAATATCGCCAATAGCACCAAATTGAACCCAAATAAAAAAATTAAATTTTTCGCCAAATTTGCCGCCAACTTGGCGATATGTCGCCAAATTGGCGTCAAACACTTGGCGACTAAAAGCTTGGCGATATTTCGCCAAGTGCTCGCGCCAATTCATATCACTTTTGTCTGCATTGAAATTAACACTGATTTACCCCATAAAAGGGGGTAAAAAACCCCTTGGGGAAATTCGAATGCAACCCCAAGGGGAGGTGCACAAAAATAAGCCAAAAGAGAAAATAAGAACAATTTTGCTGCTCACAGAAATCTTACCAAAGTTTAAAAGAAGAAGAAAGTTTTCTTTCCTAACTTCAAAAACAAAATAATAGAAATTTCGTGCATTATTCTTCACCATGATAATAAAAACAATAAACATCGACAAACATCAACCAGCAAATGATAAATTAAAAGCCAAACTCGTTCACTCAAGCCATTTACTGCAATTTATATTGAAATAAAAAAAAAGGAAATAAAATATGTTTTGCCAGACGATAAATTTAGAATGGTTTACTATCATGTTGTTTCTTTTTTGACCTCATTTAGTTAAACAATGTTTCCCTCTTCTACCAACTCGTCAGATCGCCAAAATATCTCTAAACTCACAAAAATGGTACGCGTCAGTTTCTTCCTTCTCTACCTTTTTTAAAGAAAGGACTCGATTTCTCATTTGATTGACAGGTGCCATTTTATCACGATTTTATTATATTTCATTTGACTAATTTTAATAAGGCTTGGAGTTTGGATTGCTACAAAAACAAATACATTTTTAAAATTATTAATGGAAAAAGAACGAAACAAATAAACGAAACAAAAACGTAACCATGGTAACAGCATTAAAAGTTGATTTCCGTTGATAAAATAATTCATTTCATTAACCATTTTAGAATCGTTTGGCTTGCTTTACTGAAGATAAGCCTTGAATTTCGAGATTCTAAAAACAATTATTACAGCTCTCCTGATGATCGTAGAAACTTCGAAAAAACTTCATTTTATGCAGAAAATTTCAAGCTTTCGAATGACATAAGACTTGAAAATGTGTATGGAATATTTCTTCCCTATTTTATCGAATTTCCGCTAAGAATTCGAATAGAAAAAGAACGAAATGGAATGTTCGAAAAATCGCTTCGAGGTGCAAAACTACATGCTACAAACTAATTTTGTGCCAAGTGGCATGAAAATCGACCGAACGGTTTTGGCGCTACGCGCGTAACAGACAGAAAGAAAGAAAGACAGACAAACCTTCAGCTTTATTATTAGTAGAGAAGTCACAAAAGCATGAGAAATTTAAAAAAGGATAAAGAGTAAAATTCTTGAAAAACTATTTCTAGGGCTTGGAAATTTTTAATCTATCTTGATTTGAACTTTCAATTAATAATCACTCAGCATTATTTAAAGCAAGTATCACTGCTCACTTTTGGCCTAAAAAATGTTGATTTGTACTGGAAGTAAAGGAATTCTTTTGTATGTAAAAACTATGCGTAAATGGGTCTTAATTGCTGCTCAAATCAATTATGATTTAGCATTAGTTGATATGATCTAAATTGTTTTCTTCGTAACTGTAGACACGTGAATGAAACTAATTTGTATAGTTCTGCAGCAAATTTTGTTTCATTATAAATTATTTGTTTACTTACTGAAACAGTCCTTAGCGTTTATAGACTTACATAGGGCCTGTTCTTATATCTGTTAATCCTTTCAAACAGATGCCATATTTTACAGAGAGGGAAATTGAACAGTATCAAGGAGCAGTGAGTAGAACTTTTGTTTGTATTAATAAGGAAACTTATTTTAACTTGAGAAGTAATTTTTTTTAATATATTTTCAAGTTAATGCATAAATAATTTTAAAATATAATTTTGAAAGAAACGAGATAAAAAATCATTCGTGTAAAAACTTGTTGTGATTATTAGTATTTACCTAGCATATGTTTTTCATCTGTTTACATGATAGAATGACTATCAATTTGTTATTTAATTAAAATCTAGTTATTTAAAATAGATTAAAATTTGCTTTTACATGCTTTATTATGTTATGAATTGCATTGCATGCTCTATGTTATTTGAACTAAAATAAAACTGAATTACTTTGCATTTATTTCACCTAACGTGCAACTGTGATGCAAGTAAACACAGGGTTTTTATTTAATTATAATTCCTTTACTATGTTAATTTTTTTAAGTTATGCAATTACTTACCTTTACTTTCATAGCCTTTATAATTTTGACTACTCAAGTCATTAGTTTTTTTTTTTTTTTTTTGTCCGAAATTTTATTTCAGTAACAGTACTTTTTGCCTTTAGGCGTCTTATGAAAATCCACCACACATCTATGCATTATCAGATAATATGTACAGAAATATGCTAATTGATAATGAAAGTCAATGTGTCATTATCAGGTAAATATTTTTTCATAATTTTACTTACTTAAAATGACTGACAACTAAATTAAAATTGTGTTGTTTTTCTTTAGATTATCAGCAATTTTGTGCATATATATGTCTTTCCTACGTTTTTATTGCCTAAAACTCCAAAAATTATATTATCAATGAGTTCCTTGTAAATTTTAGCTACTCTAGCTGCATTGTGTAGGCTTACATTTCGAAAAATTATTTGAGCCTGAGAATTGTATTTTGATATCCCCCCCCCCCTCTTGTTCAAAAATAGTCCCCTCCAAACTCAGAAGATTGAAGACTAGATCCACCCTTGGCTCACACTATATGTATTTTACTAAAAGATTATTATTAATTACAAGACCTTCTGAAAGAAGTTTCGTGAAGTAATTTGTGAATTGTCGCTGTACCATAATGTTAAAATATTGCCAAAATTGAGCATACAATAATTAATTGAAAGTAGCATTTATTTTAAATAATCAATATATATTTTGTGTTATAAATTTTTTAACCCATTAATGCCTGACATTTTTTTTCCAAAGATATTTTGTATACTGGTTACAAACGGTGTTTAATGGACAGGAAAAATAATAAAAAAATATTATGTAAAAAATAATTGTTTTATTAAGGAAAGAAAAATCGTCCCTCAAAAGTTACGATAGACCCCAGAGGGTACATACTTGTTTTACTCAATTTTTTTCTGCCTACGATATAATATTTAAAAAGACATTTTATAAGAAGAAATAAAATCAGCAATTAACATAAACTGGGAAGCTGGGAATAACTTTGAAAACTTAGCTTTTTTTTCTTGAGATTGTGAACGTCATTTTTGATAAAGATTATATTAAAACTGCTACAGAACATACTTTGCAATGGTTATGTGCTACAATCTGTTAATAATGAATTGAAAGAATACCAAGGTACTAATTGAACACTATTATTTGGTTGAAATGTTAATTTTGGGGAAATTCAGACCCTTTTTTGGACCGTCCTTTTAAAAGGACGCTAGGCATTAATGGGTTAATAATATTTTATTTTTTACTTGCACTAATAAGTTTGTCAAAAACTTTTGTAGTGGAGAGAGTGGTGCAGGAAAAACTGTCGCTGCTAAATACATTATGTCTTACATTTCTCAGGTCTCAGGTGGAGGAGCTCGAGTGCAGGTAATGACATATTTCATTCAGATTAAAGTACTTTAAGGATGAAAACATCCATGGCTCATTTTAAATGCTTTCTATATACTTAAATAAAATGTATATTTTAAAACAATTCCCAATCTTTCTTTTTTGTTCTTAAATGCAAAACAAATGACAAAAAAAAAAAAGGAAGAAAGAAAAAACAACATAGCAAAGTAACTACCCAGTACTTTTCCTGAATTCCATCATGAAATTGATATTTTACAAAGCAAAGCAAAATATATTCTTTTAAACTAAAAGACATGCCACAAGTACAGTTAGTTCTCATACATAGAATTGTAATCAGTAGGTTCATTGTATGTCATTTATTTGGGTTCTTGATTAACTGAATCAATGATTTGCATCGTCTAGTAAAATAGAATGTTTTCACTTTTAAATGAACTAAGCCGTCCAAGTTGTGATCATGCAAAAGTTTCCATTTTTAAACTCCATCGTTAAAAGGTATCGGAATAAAATATATTGGAATAATTATTCATAGTTTTACTACCTGTAATAGCGAAAAATTATCTTCTTTTGCATAAAATAGTAATAAATACTTATTAAATGCTGTGACAATAACCGAATTATTTTCCTCAAATACTCGGAAATACAAAAATCAAATCAACCAGCAACAGCAGTCCAAAGTCAGCATATTGCAGGGGGTTTTATTCATATGTTAGTTAAAGTAGTTTGAAAAAAACTTGGAAGTTAAAGAGGGTTGAATTTATAAAGAGGTAAAATAAATACAAAATGTATACCTGCCAAATCTTGATCTTCAAGATCTTTATAGATAACAAATTATTGTCTACATAATTACTGTGAATAAATTATTGATCAATCAATTTGAAAATTAAAATTTTCTTCTGAAAACAAACAAAATTAGTCTTCAGAATTTAAATAAATTTGTTGCTCAAGCACTTGTAAATCAGATATTGCTTCTTTATCAACATTTTATCTTCAGATTCTGCGTTTTCAGAAATTGAAGGAAAATCTTTGAAAAATTGCTTTTTGACTGAAACATAAAAATTTACATTTTGTGTTCTCACTTTATCTTAATAAGATATAGGGTTGACATATACATGAATCTACCTATACAGGAGTGCCCACAAGGGAGGATTATGGCACAAGTTGCGCCATCAAAATTTTTGGGGGGGGGGGATTTTTTAAACTAATTTATTTATTTATTTAATTATTTATTAATTATTTTTTCATGAATTATTTTGATTTTTTAATAAATATTCAATTATTTTTATTTAAATTATTTTTTATTTTATTTATTTATTTATTTTTATTTTTGTGTGCGTGTGTGTGTGCTTGGAATGTCTGGAAAGAGAAAAAAGCGATTCTATTCTGCGCATAATTCGAACTTTAAAAAAATTAATAATATATAAAAAATAATAGTTATAATTGAAATAAATAAATAAATATTAAAAATAAATAAATAAATAAATATATTTAAAAATAAATAAATATTTAAAAAATAAATAAATAAAAAAAGAGGGTAAAATTAAAATATAAAGCTCAAGAGGGTTGTGAAAATTTAGCGGGGGAATTTGCGCCATTGAGCTGGGGGGGGGGGATAGGCACCCCTGAACCTATACATTAGTACATGAAGTAATTATGAAATAATGTATGAACTTCATTATGAGAAATACTACTGTGGTCAATAATTTTGGAGTGTAGTCAAAGTTATGAATCTTTTTGGCTCTTAAATTATTTACATGATTTCATTACCTATGTAATTAACCTCTTTTTAAAGCTTTTATTCTTTACTTTTATTTTTTTTTTTATAGTTATTTATTCACAGATATGAGTTACTTTGTTTTAAAATATAGAACTTATCCTTTCAGAAAATCAAAGAAATAATTCTGGAATCTAATCCTTTGTTAGAAGCCTTTGGAAATGCCAAAACTGTTAGAAACAATAATTCATCTCGTTTTGTAAGTGTTTAGATCTTCTCTTTCTGTCTTTGTCCCCTTTTTTTAATTATATTCTCATTACTATGTTGGGAAGATTAACTTATGTTTTTTCTACAGGGAAAGTATATAGAAATTCAGTTTAGTAGGGGTGGTGAACCTGAGGGTGGAAAAGTTTCAAACTTTCTCCTAGAAAAAGTAAGTCAAACTATTTCACATCTTTTTTTATGTTTGCTATTATCATGTGTCACTTTAAATTTGTAACAAAGACATTGTTCCCATTTGCTCAGCTACATCTTCTCTTATTTGCAGTCTCGTGTTGTAAATCAAAATGCAAATGAAAGAAATTTTCACATATTTTACCAGCTGTGTGCAGGCGTGACATCTGACATGCAACGTAAGCTTTCCTTATTTATTTAGTCTTATTTTTAAGTCACCAATAAGTTTTAATAAATATTGGGATTACTTTAACTGTATTTTTTTACTGTATTTTTTATAGTATTAATGTACCATTATATCTAATTGAAGCACTTGAAATTTGTCTATTTGCCTTTGGTCCTCTATTTTTTAAATAACTATAGTCTGTCAGTATTTAAAATTTTCTGCATTCTTCAAAAATATCTATTTATAATATTTTATTTTCATATTTATTCTTATTATTCTACTCCTCAAGTATAAAACTGAAACTGACAGCACAGTGGTTTCTGGGGTGAGAATTCTAATGTCTACCTTTGCTTCAGATGGTGCATTTAATGCTTAGATAGTTTCCCAACAAAAGTTTAAAATGTCTAGGTAACATAAATGAGAAAGATATTGTTTTACACCACTTAAAAAAGAAAGACTTAATCTCAAAAAACTTTATGTTCATTATTTCATTTTTTTTTTTTTAATTTTATTTATTTTTTATTTATTTATTTATTTTTTTTTTTTTTTAATTTTTTTTAATTTTTTTTTTTTTTTTCAATTTTTTTTTTCTACTCATTCATTTATTTCACACACTTGCACTACTTTTCTGTTTGGCAAAGCATGTTGAAAGATTTCCAGAACTGCTGTCTCTAAGGGCCCTGCTCCACATCAGCGGAAAACGCGACCGAAACCGAAGGCAGAAACCAAAAATCCGGGTACTTTCCATAGGAACACTATTTAATCCATTTTACATTTCTGCTTTATTTTTCTGCTTTACGTCAATGTGGAGCAGGGCCCTAACTGCTTACTGATGCGTCCCTATCTCTACTTCGCACCCCCTCGTCTGCTGTTTTTATCATACAGTGTTATGGCGTGTGGAAATTTTCTTATAATGCTTACCTAAATGTTATAGTATTAAATGTTTTATTATATTGTAAATAGCCCTGTAAAATTTATTGTTAATTATTTATTTTCTATGTTCAGAAAATTTAGGCATAATGAGTCCAGATTATTACTGGTATTTAAACCAAAGTGGCACATTCAAAGTAGAAGGAACAAATGATGCACATGATTTTCAAGAAACACTTGTATGTATTTTAATAGTATTAATTATTCTTTATTATTTATTCACCGATCATATTTTATTTTATTTGTTAATTTAATTTTTGTTTTATTTATTTTTTCTTAATCTAAAATTCATTCGTAAAAATGTATCTAAAACCTATGAAATTTGAATTTTATCTCAAATAGTTTCTGTGCTATAACTATTAAAGTTTTTTTCCTTTAATTTATTATAAATATTAACTTCCAGATTACTATTCTGAAGATTTTCCACTGACTTACAAACATCGCACTACCTACAGATTTTATAACCATAAAAGCTCTCAAAATGTTTTTCTTTTTTTTCCAGAAAGCAATGACTGTCATGGGAATGTCTGATGAAGACCAAATGAACGTATTACAATCTGTTGCTGGTATCCTCCACTTAGGAAATGTTACTTTCAGTGAGAATGGAAATTATGCAGTAATTGAAGATGACCAATGTACGTAAATGCGTTTAATTTATTTTGCACCATCTTCAGCCCTTTTACCTCAGGCTATAATAGGAATATTGGGCCCACAAGTTAAGAGGGCCTGAAATTTATCCTTTCTCCTTCATACAATAAAATTTGATTAACTTCGAAAATAATTATGCAATAAATGCCTTGAGGATTTGGGTATTAAATAGCTTGCTAAAATATATATTAAACACATTTTCATCTAGTTTTTTGGGGGGGAGGGGGGAGGAGTGGACTTTTAATACTGTTTTAATTATATTGAGCTCTTTACTGAAATTCTATTTTCCATGGGAGGGAGAGCAGGATTTTCATTTTGTTCTAATCATAATGCATATCTGATTTTTCCTAACAGACGATATAAATCTTCATGAACCAAATAAAATTGAGAAGCAATCTTCCAGGACTGATGCATGTCAGTGAGCAGGGGTGAAGTAAAAAAACAAATACTACTATTTTCTCAAAGTTGTCAGAGCATATGTTCCAGAGCACACAGTATTCCTTATTCAATGTCAAATTTAGGTTATTTTTTCCATAAACATAATCAGTTACGAATAATGCTCACATTGCATGTATCAATCTGTTTCTGAAGCCTGGTTCAGAACTATTTAATTAATTAATACCCTAAAACTTTCAAAAATTGGAATTTTTTTTATTTTATTGTTATTATTTTATTTATTTATTTATTTTAAACTCCTCCCCTTTCCTCTTTTATGATTTGCACCAATTTAAGTTGAAGTTGATTTATTTTATTATTTACTCATAGTTTTAGCTTTTCCTGCCTATCTCTTTGGTGTTGATGCTGAGCTAGTTAAGACCAAACTTACCAGTCGTGTGATGGACAGCAAATGGGGTGGACAGTCTGAAACCATTCACATGCAGTTGAATCTAGAACAAGCTGCCCATACCAGGGATGCGTGGGCGAAAGGACTTTATACCAGGGTGTTTGATTATCTTGTTAATGTAAGTTCATGTTCAAAACACTGCTTCCTAATCCTGTTGATGGTTGGAACAAATTGTCATTTTTATGCCATTTACTTATGTTTTGATGATTTTATATCTGCATACTTCACTTTATGAAATATTCTCAGTTTTTTCAGTTATTTGTTATTTAAGTTTTGTGACTTTAAAATTCAATTTAATACTGAAAGTCTGTCTCAGAAATGTAAATTTCAGCTATGTTCATCCCTGCATGCAATTTTAGGTCTCAGAAGTTTATAGAAAACATAATACAATAAATAAAATAACAGACTGAATTGTTAAATAATTAAAATGTATTTTTAAAATGTAGTAAAAGTGACAATGACTGTCAAAGTTCTCAATGACTGCAGAGAAAATGCAGTTTGAATTTCAGATCGCAGTGGAATGAATAAATTGCTCTAAAATATTGCCATTTTACTGTATACATAAATGCAATAACATCTTTGTTGGAACAGTAATTCGAAGCCAATATCTATTTAGTTCTTTATTATTATTGTTATTATTTTATTTTCATTGTGTGTGAAATTTTGATTTGCATTAATAGGTAGTAAATTCTGCCATGAAAACTGAAATGACTGATCTGACTGTAGGAATCCTAGATATTTATGGTTTTGAAATCTTTCAAAGGAATGGTTTTGAACAGTTTTGCATCAATTATGTCAATGAAAAGCTGCAACAGATATTTATTGAGCTTACTTTGAAAGCTGAACAGGTAAACAGCATTTTCGATTTGTTCTTTCAAAAACATAAACCGTTTAATACTTCATTCCTTTTTTATATTAATAATATTTCATCACAGGTTTATTTTAGATCCTGTTTATTTCAAGTAATTCCATAAAACTACAAAAAAAGTTAGCAGTTGAAGCTTCAAATTCTCAGTTAAAGACTAATATTACGGAAATATTGTCTTCCTTTTATTGATTTACTAATGTACTGTACTATCATTTTTGAAATTAATTGAATTGATATAAAAAGGATGTTAGTCTCTTTGAAGTTAATAGGAGTTAACACTCCGTCTCAAATCATTTAGTTGTATTGTTCGTTTATTTAGATGTTGTAAAGCGCCCTCCCCCAATCTTTTAGGCATAAAGTTTTAAATTAATGGAAACCGATTTTATTAAAATATTGTTTTCCTATTATGAGTTTTAACTTTTTTCACTTTATTATATTTTGTTAATTAAGTTCTATTATTCATTAATTTATGTTTAGGACCCCGTCTCCCATTTGTGAGCCACTCTGAGCAAAAATTGAAAGATCTTTTTTAAATTTCTTATTATTATGAGATCATGGTGATTCTTTAAGTCATAGGTTTTATCAACATTGCTTATTTATTTGACAATCAGTGCCTTATATATATATATATATATATATATATATATATATATATATATATATATATATATATATATATATATATATATATATATATATATATAAAATGTTCTTCATTTCAAGTTAATATTTTAGTCTGTTGGGTTTTTCTTTCTGTTTTTCTCTTGCTATTAATTCCACAAATATGGCTTGGCATCATTTTACTGCTAAGATGCATCCTGCAAAGTTTATCAATTTGAATTGATATTGAGTTATAGTAATTGATGTGTCTTACAGTGTTAAACCAATTTTCATGCCAGATTCTGATTAATTTATTGTATCAAAAAGTAAATTCCCTTATAATAGCTTTATGGAATCCGTGCAATTATTTCAAACTCATCAAATGATTCATAATATTTTGAAAAGCAAAAGCATAGAAAACATATTAAGTAAGTTGTGGATATACTGAAAAATTCAAATGTAATAACTAATATTTTGGAAGTGGTTATGAATATTTTATTAGATTTTATACAAATAAAGATTAGATTTTGAATTTATGCCAAAATATTGATGTAAATACTGTTTTTTTTTTTTTTTTTTTTTTTCACTCTGGAATATTATTTAAGTTGTATTTTTAGCAAGTAACTTGGACCTTGAAGGTATCATAAGTGTTTTCTTGCTATTACTTTCTTTAAATATTTTATATTTTTTTACTCTTTCTAGGAAGAATATGTACAGGAAGGAATAAAATGGAACTCCATTGAGTACTTCAACAACAAAATTGTTTGTGATTTGATTGAAAATAAATCCGCTCCTCCTGGCATTATGTCCATTGTAGATGATGTATGTGCGACCATGCATGCTGTCAGTGAAGGATCAGATAGTCTGCTTCTGGGTGTAATTATTAATTTTACTTTAGTTTTCTTTTTGTTATAATATGCTTTTTTTTTTCTTTTTAAACTTTATTTTCATATTTTCGTTTTAAAGCATCCATTTAATCCTTAGAACTCAATTAAATTGGATTGTACATCATTAAAACACATTGTTATAACACAACAGTTAAAGGGGCAAGTGGATTAAGGTGATATATGACATTTTTTTTAATTTCTAGAAAAAGCTTTCAAAAAATATTGTGTTGTTTTTTTTAAAGTAAGCTTTTCAAAAATTGTGACATCACCTTTATCCACTTGCGCCTTCAGTTGTTACACAAACTGTTGCACTAACTGTGATCAAAAGCTCAAAAAGATGGGAAAATCCTGAAAACAAAAGAGACAAAATACAACAAAAGATTATTTTCGCTTAATTATTTCGATATTATAATATTCGAAAGGGGGGCTTGGATTCAAAGTTTACTTTAACAGCAAAATTCTCTGCAAGTTTGTCAAAGATGATAACAAGGATTCTATTACACACACATAGTTCCTGCTGCACTCACTGTACTGAAAATCTAAGCACAGAGAATCATCTTGCTTTTCTTCTGAATCAAAAACACATTGATTTTTTCTTGAAATTACACTTTAAAATACATAGTTTAGGTAAAAACAATTATTATTTGGTGTGAATGTGTATAGTTTGTATCAATTTTTGCAGTCCTAACATTTCTATTACGTTTCCTTTTAGAAACTAACAAAATCTGTTGGATCACACCCGCATTTTCAAGGCGGTGGTAGTGAATTTATAATTCATCATTATGCTGGGAAGGTAAATATATTTTAGTGCATGAATTTTAGATTACAAATTATGACATCAATAACTTTAAATCCACCTTCTGATGACTTCTAGAAATGCATATTATTGTTTTGTTGTATACTATTGAGTTGATGAAAATACCAGTTACTGATAATTAAATTTCATATAAGTTTCTACACATAAACAAATAGTAAACTTACCCAATTATACTGAAATTATCTTGATATGGAAGAAAGAACAAAACTCACAGAAAATGAATTTGGCATTTGTTTTATGCATATTATTATGAAAGTAGATTGAAATGTTTCAAAATAGGTGCTTGCTATCTTAATTTAATCTGTTTGTTGATCTAAACACAAATTTTATTATATGTGATAATCAGGCGCTGAGGCGGATAAACTATTGCATTTGTCAAATTATTTGACATGACCCAGTGTTTAGTCAGCTGAAATGATATCCTGCATTTAGCTGTTGCTTCTTATATTTTTTATGAAGATTTTATGTTTAATTAATTTATAAAAAGTAAATAATTCTAGCACCAAGCATAATTTTTCATGTTACCATTATTTTACTTTTGTCAAAAATTAAGATAGTCTGTATGAAAGATTAAAGTGTTGAAATACTTTTTATTTTCACTAATGACCAATAAACTTTTTTTAATTATCAATTGATTTCACAAAAAAACAACATATTTGTTCTTTTAATGGAGAAAGAATTTGTTCTGAAAGAGTAAATTTGTAACATACAACCACAGTAAGCTTTTATTTAACTAATGATGATATATTTGTTGATTAAGGTTTTTTTTTTTTAATGCAGTCATAGCAAGGGAAAAAAAGGAAGAAATCAAAATGTATGCTATTTTTGAGCTCAATTTTTTATGTTAACAAATTTTTCAAAAAATACAATTGCAACTCATTAGAAGTGTTATTTCAAATAGCAACTAGATGCCCAGTTGTAACGCTTCCTCCAGAATCTTGTTCAACTTATCAGGGTTAGACTTATCATGTTACCAATTTTTAGATATTCAAGCATTTTAAAATTTCTTCAAAATCTGCTTTGTAAATATAGAAGTTCATTCGTTTTTCTCTTCTCAGGTATCATATTGTGTTGATGGGTTTTGTGAAAAAAATCGAGATGTGCTTTTTACAGACATCATTCAAGTTATGCAAAATAGTACAAAGTAAGTTTTTTTTTCCCCAAAGTTCTAAACACCATGATTTTAGTGGTTTCATAAAAATTGTGAATCTAATCATTTTTAAGGTGAGTATAGTTTTGTAATTAAATTTTTAAATTTGGAAAAAGATTCTGTAACAAATTAAATTAAAAAGACTGATGAAAGAATTTCTTCTTTTTTTATTTATTAAATCAATATATTTTTTCTTTTATCATTACAGTCCTTTCATACGAAATTTATTTCCTGAAAATGTTTCTGGAACAATCAGAAGTCGACCAACTACAGCTGGCAGTAAAATAAAGGTAAGATGTTACTTGTAAATTTTGGTTCATGGAAATAAGATAATTTCTTTCTCTGCACAGTAAGAAAGAAATGGGGTGCATTTTATATTGATAATATAGATACGTAATAAATTGGTTTTCAAAGAAAAGATTTCTGTATAATATCTTATATGCATATCACACAAAATATTGTTTGAAAGTGGAAAAAAATGTAATTGAGCTTGAATGCAGGAGCATGGAATTTTAAAATTTTCACCCCAAATTTTTGTAGAATGACTAAATTAAATGTGTTTAAAATACAAGGCGCGATAAAAAAGTAAGGGTCGTTCGGTTACAGAAAAAAATATACTCATAAGAAAAAAAAATTAATGTCATATTTAGTTAGGAACAAACTTACTTTACTGATCTACATAATTGCCGTTCACTTCTAAGCATTTTTCGTGCCGCTGCATCAGTTTCTTTAACCTCTCCGCGTAGAAACTTGCCGCCTGAGAGTTGAACCAGTTGACAAGCGTTTTTGAGTCCCTCTTCGGTTTCAAAACGTTGTCTACCTAGCCGCTGTTTAAAATGTAAGAGGAAGTAGTCGCTAGGTGCAAGATCGGGACTGTACGGTGTGTGGTCGAAAAATTCCCTACGAAAATCTTAAATTTTCTCCTTGGTTTTTTCAGCAGTGTGAGGATGCGCGTTATCGGGGAGGAAGATTATGCCTGATGACAATTTTCCACTGCGTTTATTTTGGATCGCATGCCTTAATTTGTCGACGAATGACAGATGCATTTCACAGTTGGCGAGATCAACTATTTTCGTGGCCATTGTTCTTTGCATTCACGGACAACAATAAGACTTCAGAAATTAAATAAATGACACTGTAGCTTCACAATGAGTCAGTTAATGGCCCAGGAGTAGTAAAACTGCTTCGAAGCGCCATTATTTAAATACAAGCAAACTTACTTTTTGAACGTGCCTCGTAATAGAGAATTGTTTAAAAGGAAGCTCATATAGGAGTACTAAAAGCTGCTAAAATCAGAAAAAGAAAACTCATATAGTTTTCTGCGTGTTTTTTACTCTTAAATTGTGAATGAAGTCCTTTTGCTCTAAGTTTTAGTAAAAGAATATATTTTTGGTTCAGAGAAAGACACACACGTATATATATATCTATCTATTTACAAGGGTGTAGCTAGGGGGGTGCAGCTGCACCCCCCTAGATCAGAGCCAATGGGAGGTCAATGTGACCTCCCATTTTCTGCACCCCCTAGTTCAGAGCCAATTGGAGGTCAATGTGACCTCCCATTTTATTTATTTTTTGACAAACTTTTTTGTCCCCTTTTATGCTTTTCATTGTTTCATGCTGGTGCAGACAAATTAGCTCGTATTTTATTACTCGGTGAAATTTGGAACTTCATTCGGTCATTGAGAGTCCCCTCCCCCTCACCTCCTCTTCCACCAATAAATTTTAAATCCTTGGCGCCACTTATCAGAGGATGCGCTTCATTCTTTACCTAACACGGATCCTTTTTCCAAACTCAAATTTGTCTTTTAGCTTGAAAACAACTTTTTTAATCTGAGTATGCGAAGAATAAAAATTTTAGGGTGAAATATTGCCGAAAAATGTCAAGAAGTACAATTAATCACTAAATGACGTTACTTATTCCCATTGAAAGTGCAAAAAATAAATAAATAAAATACAAGAATGCATACTTATCTATGTCTACCAAAAGAGACGAGAGGCATCACGAAAATAAATTAATTAATTAAAGAAAGAAAAAGAAAAGAAATAAAATAAAGAAGTTCAGCCTTGCAATACTGTCTCACTGTTTTCAAATTTCATCAGTTAATTTGTATCGGATAAGAACTTTTTGGGAGGTCACAGTGACCTCCTATTGGGGTGCCACTGCTTGCCCCCCCCTAACGTGTGTCCTGGCTACGCCCTTGTCTATTTATGCCAATATATTTCTTTTCAAATAAATTTGTTGTTGTATAATTATACCATTTTCATTCATATTATTCATCAATTAGACTCAAGCCAATCAACTAGTAGATGCTTTGATGAAATGTACACCACATTACATTCGATGCATTAAACCTAATGAAACCAAGAAACCTCATGACTGGGAAGAAGACAGGTAATTTTTATGCATATCCTCCTGTATTGATAATCATAGCTTTTTTTTTTTTTTTTGGAAAAAATCATCTTTTATAATAAAAAGAAATGTTCTTTTAGGGTGAAACATCAAGTTGAATATTTAGGTTTGAAGGAAAATATTCGAGTGCGAAGAGCTGGATATGCATACAGAAGGCCATTCAAAAAATTTTTGAACAGGTATTGGAATTTTTAAACTCGTTATAGTTCTTAATTCTTAGAACCATATTATAGTATTCATGAGGTGAATAGTTTTAAGAGGGCTCTTGATTTTCATTGGAGATTTATAAATTGACTTAGACCAGCCTACTTGAGCACTAGCTTAGAGCCTGTTGCTAGTCATCACTTTTGTATTTGTATTTAAGAGACTGCAATTATTTGTGTTAATGCTATGAAATGATAACCAAAGCAAAATGGGAGTCAGATAAAATTGCATAAATACTGTAACTTTTTTCATGTGATCATTTATTAAGTACTTTGCTTTTATTCATCTTTCATAATAGTTTTGATGCCTGTTACTGCAATAATTAATGTTCGTTTGATCTGAAAAGGTAGATTGACTGAAATTTATTTGACAAAAATGTTATTTCATTTTCAAAATAAAAAAATAAGCTTTTATTAAAAATCTAATAAATATTACTTTTTAATTATTGATGGCAATTATGAAATTTGTTTGAACTATATAAAGTAATTAAATATTTCTTAGAATATGTTAGCTTACTTTTGCTCAATACTTTTGCTCCATGCAAACTTTATCCATTTTTTTCTTTTGATTATCATTGTTTACAAACAGCATTTCAATGTTCTCTTTTTAAGTTGGTTGTTAGCAGTTCTGTTGTTGAAATGAAATTTAATAATAAGTTGGAAGTTTTATTCAACTTTCTCTGTACCTTTTTCAGGTACTCAATTTTAACAAAGGAAACATGGCCCAAATGGAATGGTGATCCTAAACAAGGTATTATACATATCTTGAGGAGTGTAAATATGGATGAAGATAATTACCAGTTGGGAAAATCAAAAATTTTCATCAAAGCCCCTGAATCGGTAATAATAATTATTCTTTAAATGTGTTAAAAGTTTCATTAAATATTTTTATACTTTATCGTACGTACATGTTACATAAATGCAAAAACTAAAATGTGCAACATCAGATGTTCGGTAAATGTTGGTTTTAAACAAAGATAATTTTAACCCCAGGAAAATTTTAAAGTTATGAGACAGGAAGTTCAACAATGTTGAAGTTTAATCATACAAACCATCACCTTATCTTTTTAATCTTTAAAATTAACAAATAATTGAGTTTAAGAGGAATGTAAATTCTCCCATTTAAGTTTCACTTAGTACTCTGTAGGTTTTCCTTTGAAAATATCCGCAGACTACTGAAACAATTCCCAATCTTATCACATTAGTTGCTAAACTAAGATACTGAAGTTTTGATGCTAATTTAACTTTGTACTTATAATTATGTTATGTAATTTGTAATTATGTTGAACTTGTAATTACCGTATTTTTTGCCGTATAAGACGCACTTTTTCTCCCCAAAATCGGGGAAGGAAAAGTGCCTGCGTCTTATACGGCATAAATTTAAGATTAATTAAAATTAGGGGATTTAATTTAAAATTGGGTGCGTCTTATATGGCGAAAAATGCGGTATGTTGTGTTGAGTGTTATTTTAATACTTTTTACTAACTTCTCATTGCTTTCTTAATATATTTTATTTATACTTTTTGCTTTCATACCGTGATACTGATATTTTACTTTATGTTTTCATTTATAAAAACTTGAATTTAATTGAAACATTGTTCAATTAAGTTTTATTGTTTTTCACTTAACGAATTTTTCTTGCATTATTTGTATTTATAGATTTATGGCAACTATTTTAATTTATTTAAAAAGCTCATCATGTTGCAATTTTCTTTCAAAAGGTTTGCTTTGAGAGCAATAAGATAAAATAGTAGCCATGTGTTAAAAAGCTCAGTTTCATATTTTTTTTCATCAATTTAATGTTAATTAATTTTTTTAACTCTAATTATATTGGGTAAAACCATCGACTTATTGAGAAGATTTTAGATAAATAGCAAAATTAAGAAGGAACAAAAAAAGATTTTTATAAATCCAAAATTATTTATTTCTTCCAATTTCTGAAACTGCATTCAAAATTGTATTAAAACATTTTCCTTTTGTGTATTAATTGAGCTGGTGATACAAGCATGTCCGTTCTTGCAATTTTTGGTTTTGATTTTACATGCAAATTAATTGTTCGAGTTCATATAACTGTTTCAGAAATTTAATTCAGCTTGTGATGCTTTTAAGCATGTTTTGAAGCAAAAAATAACAGAAGAATAGCAAGTACCTTTCGTGGATTTTTTATAGCTGTTAGTCTTGCAAATTGTGGTTTATTTTATGCTTTTATTTCAGTTGTTTCTATTGGAAGAAATGAGAGAAAGAAAATATGATGGTTTTGCTAGAGTTATACAGAAGGCTTTTAGACAGTACTTTGCTAGAAAACAATATCAAAAATTGAAAGAAATGGGTAAGTCGATTATTGTGATAAAAATTTTTATTATTTCATAGAATAAAATATTCAGTTCTTACCAATGCTGCGTAATTCCAAATTTTCCAATATTGAGGAGAAAAATAACGGGATATTCAAGCAAAATCAGGGAAATATGGCACTTTATAAAAAATAACTCACATGTATTTAAAATAAAGCTCTGAAACAACCCTGATTAGAATTTGACATGAATGTGTGTTCCGTTGCTTAAACTAAAAGTTTCACCTCTTTTTATCATTAATAATTCAAATTACACATAAATAACAACTGTAGAAACTCTTCATTGAATTATAATTATATTATTATATGAAAGATTGAATTTTGTTTAGTTTTTCTTCAATTCAAATATATGTGTGGCATCATTTGTACATGATCAAAAGCATAGACTTGGGGCCGATAAGAGGCCACATCCGCCTAATTAGAAACTAGGATCTTGTCTTGCAATTAGTTTTTTATAAATTTTATGATGAGAGAGGACAACCTTAGCTCTCTCTGCAGCCATTTTCAGACCTTTATGAACAACGTTTCAAATGTTTGTTTTTCCTTCAAAAAAAGGAGAAGAAATGTTTATCATTTTTGCTGATAAAAAGATTTGATGATGACTATGTTAATTCATACAATCATAATGTTTTAGAACATGTAAAATATAATTTGTACCAGTAAAAAATATATCAAAAGTAAACCTATCTCCCCTGATGAATAAAAATATTCTCCCTTTAAAGTTGGAGGCATTGACAATAATGTATTTTTATCAAAGTTCATGATGACTGAATGTTCCACAAAAGAAAAGTTATGCGAGAAATTGTATTAAATAAATCTAATCAAAAGTTTTTAATGATGTTATGATACACATTTTCCCTGTGCTTTGCGTGAAATATAATTTTATATAGAGCTAAAAACAGTATTTAATACATATCAACCAAAATATTGAGAAATAAAAAAAAAATCTTTGGTACATAATTCATTTAACTTTTTAATGTGCAGATGTAGCAAAACATACGCATGCAAATGTTGGTTAATTTTGTTCAAATGAAATCCATATAATTTTGTTACTGGAACAAGTATTGGTAATTGGAATGAGACTAATTTCCTTGGCATGTCTCTTTTCTAATTTACCTATTTATTTACAGCTTCTGATTTACTTGTTGGGAAAAAAGAAAGACGAAGATATAGTTTAAACAGAAATTTTGTTGGTGATTACATTGGATTAGACGATAATCCAGCCCTTAGAGCTTTAATAGGAAAGAGAGAAAGAATTGAATTTGCAGAAACAGTAAATAAATATGATCGAAGGTTCAAGGTGAGAATTTGATTATCTTTTAGCACTGAGTTTATACTAGTCAACTACTTCATTTAATAAGCATTCTATTATTTTATTAAAAGTCTAGTATATAATTTTAACTAATAAGTTATTCAACTTATAAAACAAATTGTTTTCGATGGTGATAATAGGATAATTTCTCAACATCTTAATCTTGTTTTTTATTATAGCGTATAGTGTAAAAAAATGAATAAATGAACACAAAAGTCAGGATTTTCATGCATATTTACCGCCCACTGATGTGTATTTAGTTACGAAGAAGAAAATGTGTCACCATGGAAACTTACAATGTTCATTGTCGGATTACATGAAAATCTCATTCATTCAATTCTCATTGCATTTTGTTTTTGATTTTGCTACAGCACATGCTGAATAAATAAAATTTGTAACAAAAACAAACTTGTAATTTACAACAAATTTAGTTAAACATTTTGAAAAACAGAACTGTATACATAGGGTAGACTGACCAATGAATGAACACCTCGTATTTTGTTTGTAAACATAATATATTCATTCACTGGGTGTGGGCACTTTTTTTGTTATAACCCCTCCATGAAACCTAATGTAGAGCCGTAAAAGCTCTCCCAATTTTTATTTCATTTGTTTTTTTTCTTAATATTATGTGTACTATCTGAGGTATTTTAACTGTCATGTGGCAAATGGTGGTTTTCAATGACGGTATAAATTTTTGAAATTCAAAATTTGCTTAAGTGTTCATTCACTGGTCGGTATACCCTGTAAACTGCTATAAAAATGTGTGCATAAATACATTTCTCTCAAGTAGACTAATATTACTTACAATAGTCTGGTTTGAGTATGTGAAAGGTGTTAATGTTATTGAACAAAATGAATAATTATTGTTATTGATTTTTTCTACCAAAGGGCCTCTTAATATGTATATTTATTGAAATTCATGTAATTGTTTATCATAAATAACTTTTTTTTTTTGCAGATAACTAAAAGAGATTTAATTTTAACGCCAAAGTTTGTTTATCTCATTGGAAGAGAAAAGGTATGATACGTTTATGTATAAAAAAAATAAAAATTTGACTTTAGAATATCCGCCCTCCCCACCTGGCAGCTATGAATTTTGCAGGTTTGCCCTCCCCTTCTCATAGGCAGTGCCCCCTCCCCTTAAATGCTACAAAATAGACCCCCAAGAGCAGGAACCCCCAAAATTAAGAAGCCCCATTCAAACCCCCATCAAAAAAAGCTATAAACTGGAAAAATTTTCTTGCAATTAAATGATTTGCTTGTTTAGTAATCCTTCATTAGATTTCTCTCTCTCTCTCTTTCTATCTTCTTCTTTATGATTGATTTTTTTATTTTGGAAATTTATGCTATCAGTTTATCTTGAAACATCATTTGCAGGTGAAAAAAGGTCCTGAAAAAGGAATGTATAAAGAAGTTGTGAAAAGAAAAATAGATATTGAAAATATTTCTCATGTTTGCTTAAGGTAATTCATGTTTAAAAAGCATTCTTAATCATTATTACTAAAATAATTAAATTAAATATAAATTTTATGAAGCAAATGTAGTTTATTTTTAAAATAAAGAGGGAATTTTTCTTAGTTTGTTTATGTTATTATTCAAAAGCACTTTATGAAAAGCAAATAATATTTTAAAGTGTACAAGAGGTTTCCAGTTAAGTTTTTACTGCAGTATGTGTTTTAAAAATCTTAGAATGTAAAGAAGAACTAGTTATTTGAATAGGAACTGTGCTAATTTTTGTGTTAAATGTACTCCAAAACATTATTTATAAAAAGACAAATTTTACGAAGTAATTATGATGAACATAAAGTATAATACTATTGTGTATTGAAAATTATGGTTCAAAAAACAATCATATAAATCATGCAAAAGGCCATTTTAATAATTCTGAGCTTGTTTATTTTTTTCTCAGTAGTTTCCATACCTCAGAGCTAGAATGACATACAAAAATGGCGATTTTCACTTTATTACTGTACTGTATGTAGAATCTTATTCGCATCAACTCATGAGAACATTATTCTATAAAAGCAATTCTCTCAGAGTTATTCAGCAGCACTAAAAGAGCGCCAGTCCCATCCTTTGCATTCATCCTACAATCGTTTTTGCCCTCTTCTGATAAGGGGAGTTAGTCTGGTTCTGAGTTACAGGTTAAACTAAGATAATTTAATCATTTATTTCAGAAACGTGTGCCCAATCTTGAATTTTCAGAAAATTAAAACAAAATTCCAAATATTAAAATTAGTAACATTTTAGGCTTGTAAAAAAATGAGTGTTTCTTACTGTATTATTTGCGAACTACTTACTGTCATTTTTGGCGAAATTAAGAAGGGGGTTGGGGGGCTATCTCTTGGCAAATTTTCAAAAATTAAATTCAAGAAATTAGGTTTTATCAAAGGGGTCCATCTTCATTCTTCTGAGAAGGGCTTAAGCCCCTTAGCTCCCTCCTGTAGGTGCACCATTCAGAGGCGGATCAAGTGAAGTGGAGGCCCCAAGCGGTAAAAGTTTCGGGGGCCCCCTCCACCCCACTCTAAAAAAGGGGAGAGAAAATCCCCCCCCCCCCCCCGAGAAAAAAACCAATACAGTTTACCAATATTTTTTATTTACATACCTCATATAAATTTTCGTCTAGATTTAATTGCAGCAAAATCATTAATTATGTTTTCCGTGTCGACGCGGTTCAACAGTTCCTGTTCAATATACAGTATGGCTAAGTTGTTAAGCCTCTCTTCTCCCATTTTACTACGTAAATAATTTTTTACTCTTTTTAAAACAGAAAACGATCTTTCACCTGATGCATTTGACATAGGTATTGTCAAAAATATTTTCAAAAGTGTCTCCATGTTCGGAAATGTGCAAGACATCCCTCTAGCAGCTTGATAAATATTATGACACGAGAGACTTAAATTGTCTGAATTTTCAGATGTTCTTTTGAATGAGTCCTCATTTTCTTTCAGAAACGGTCATCGTCTTTTAAAATATTTATGAAACAAATTGGGCCCCAGAGGGCCCTAGTTGGACCTTATTAGCCTATTGGTATATAATTAGTCCCCGGCTGCAAAAAAGCTCGTTCGTTTAGTTACAGGTTGCAGTTATGTCTAAAACCAGTGCATTCGAATTTTAGATTCTAGGAGAATTTCAGGGCCCCACGCTGCCGCTGAGTCCGCGTACCGTTAGACCCGCCTCTGGCACCACTGCACATGCACACTACAAATTATGTTGCTAACAAAAAACAATCTTATACACAACATGCTTTTTTGTCTCTGTTGTTGAGTTTTTCATAAGCGTAAGTCTCATAATTTGCTTTCAGCTCAATTTAATTATGTGCATAAAATTCCAAACTTTAACCATATTCTGTTTGGTGTTTAAAAGAATAAACAAACTGTTTCTTTCTTTTATGCAAGCAAAAATATTTTCCTCATTTTGTTACTCAAAAGTTTTATTTGTTTATTTATTTATTTTTTCCCCTTCAGCACACATCAGGATGATTTTATTGTTATACATGTAAAAAATGATTATGGAAGTCTTCTAGAAATACCATTTAAAACGGAATTTCTGACGTTATTGAATAAGAAATTCACGGAAAGGTCAAACAAGCCGCTGAATATACAATTCAATGACTTGTAAGTTCTTATACTTTTTTACAACTCTTTATTTTAGTAGGTTTGCCTTTCAAATTTAAAGTGAAATATTTTTATTCTTTGAATTCTGAGTGACTTAATTTTATTTTTGTATATGAACATGCTAGCTTTTTATAAAATGTTTGTTACATACGTTTAAATTTCAGAGCAGTAACAGTCAATTGTAGTAATGAAAAATTCATGTACTGTTTTGAAAAAAAAATTGTTTTGCAAATATTGTTTACTTTGATTGTTTTTTAATGCCTGTTTTTTTCCAGAAGATTTGTTGCAATATTTTAAAGTACCAAACGATTTTGTTTTACATATTACATTCTATTTTGAAATCCATTTAATCAGTTTAAAACTAAACTAAACTCTTTGGTACAACAGCCCATGAGGGCCAAAGCCAACTGTCCATTTAAATTTTCTTGACCGAGAACTCAAGGCATATGCTCCGGTTAGATGGCCAGTCGAACGGGTTAACCCCCAGGGTTTAGTTCCCAAGCACACTTGGTACTCATTTTATCGACCCACTAAAGGGACGAAAGACGTCGACTGTGCCCAATCCAAGAATCGAACCCGGGTCTGCAGTGTTTAAGCACTAGCCATTGGGCCTCATTTAGTCAGTTTAGCATTTAGAATTCAGCTTTATAAGTGATTTCTCAAATTAAAAATTGGCTGTCAAAATATTTTTTTAATGTCTGAACAATGTTGTGTATGTGATATCCATTCATTTTAACATTTTGTAGGCTGGAATTTAAAGTTAAGAAAGAAGGATTTGGAGGAGGTGGAACGAAACAAGTTAAAATAATCAATGGGCAAGATCAACAGCCGTCTTGTAAAATTAGCGGTAAATTGATGACTGTTGCCATTGCAGCAGGACTTCCTAAAGAAACACGTATGTCATGCAACTTTTATTCTTGTCAATGTTAAACAAACGTCACGCATGATGAGATAATTCCTAATACTGTCGGCCCCACCTGATTGGATAATGGATGTGCGATTACCCCGCTTATACGAATAAAATATCCTGGAACCAAATATTTCCCATGCCATGAATGCAATGTTAAAGATCTCCACTTAAACAAATACTCTGCTTTATCGAATAGTATTTCTTGGAACCAACAGTATCCGATTAAGTTGGGCCGACAGTATATTGTAATTTGCCCATAAATAATCTAATCTTTTGTAATTAAATAATGTTTATGCTTATCTAAAGTAAATTTTGGAGTTCTCAAGTAATTTTAACGTTTGCATTTATTTTTCTTATTGAACACATACTTGATTTTACTTTGATCTTTTTTTGTAATAGCGAAGAATTAAAGAATTGTTATGGAGCATATTTTAGTAATATTTGTATTGATCTTACAATCTAGTTTTCCCACTCACTATATGTAGTATTTTTTTCTTTTTTTTTTTGCATTGCTTATATTTTAAATTATTACTCCATGATCTCATGTATGAGATTTGTCTCCTTCAAAATTTGTAGCAAAGGTAGAGTTTGAGTTATAATATGAAAAAATAAATGCATAACATAATTATGTTTACGATGAAGTTTCTGTTTATTTATAGGCCCCGGTGTTAGAAATGTGAATAATGTAAAGAACAGAAACTCTGTACGTCCTTTAGTCAACCACAAAACTAGATCATCTACTAGAATTGTTCCTCGCAGAAATGCTCCTTGTGCCCCAGCTTCAAATCCAGCTTTGCAATTGGCCCATGCTTTGGAATCAAGAAAAATAGGTAATCTGGTGTCATGTTATCCATTGTGACAAGCAATTTCTTTTAAATTTAAATTTTTGAATTTAAATTTAAGTATCAACCAATTGTTGATTTCTCGTACAGTATCTTTGTTTTGAAGAACTTTGGTAGATGGCAGTGCATTTTGAAGAAAGGGCAAATGTTTGCTCTGTGTTAAAAACCAGAAAGCATTTAGCATGAAGGAGGCGTTGTTTCTAGTAGATAAGATATAGTTACTGTAAGAGAATTGCGTGTTTCAAAATCATTATGAAAATGATCATTTCCTAAAAAACAGAAATAGATGATTTTTTTCTTTTTGTCAATAACTTTTAGTCTTCAATAAGTCAGCTTTTCATAAAACTGAAGCATTTGTCTGCTAGTGTTCATGATAGAGAGCAATAAGCTCCTAAATGTCATTAAATAATTCCTGCAATTGCCATACATGATGGATGCATTTGCATTTTCCAATTGCATCAACAGACTGTGGGGAAATTTTTTCATTGTAAAAGTGATGAGGTTACACTTTGCTCGATCAAGTAAGGTGGTTCTAAGAGCTTAAATCATTTGGGTATCCTTATTTATCTGGAACAGGCATAAAATACTTGCAATAGTTGAAGTAAAAAGTTTTAAATTTTTTCCATCTTCAAGTGAAATGCTTGCATACTGTCCTCTCTTTCCTCTTCCCCCACTCCACCCCACTTTAAATAAGCGAAGTGCTTTGTCATAAAGTTTATAACCTCGATTATTAACTTAACGAATGCGATGTTAAATTATTATTGTTTTTGAAAAACATAAAACTTTAAAACTACCTAAACTAAGCTTATACCTAAAAGTTTGATAGATGTTTTGAAAGATCAATATGGGGAAGTTTTTTTTAATGCATATAGTTAAAAATTAAAATAGCAAAAAAAGTGTCTTCAGAACCAATTGTCATACATAAATATCCTCAATTTGTCTATTCTATGAAAATTCATTCAAAATTTTAAAAAAATTACAGAATTACATTAATCTGTGGTTGTAATCAGCTTTTACAGATACAAATGAATCGTTTATTTCAGAAACCACCCAAACGACAAAATTTCTAATTTTAAGAAAACATTTATTTCTTCATGTTAAACTATTTAATAGCGATTACAACAGTATTTTCTGAAAGAAATATATCTAAATATATACATATTTCAGTTTAAAATATTGAAATCCTAATTCATTTTTTCATAAATAACAGTAAAAATACTTTTTTTAAAACTTTTAGTGTTTGTCGCTTGAGTGGTTACTGCAATAAACGGATTCAAATGTGATGACCAACAACAGGCTCTGTGCCCAGCTAGGTTGGTCCTGGTAAATTTATAGTCCCCCAAAGTACATTAATGGCCCTTTTAAAGCTATTCACTCCATTGCTCTTTACAACCTCTTCCAGTGGGCTATTCCAAGGGCCCACTACCCTATTAAAATAGTAATTCTTCCTAATTTTCTGATTTGCTTGAGATTTGAATAGCTTAAAAAAATGTCCTCTTGTGCTGCTTTCCATTCAAAACTTTTACCCATTAACTTCCTTCATTTAGATACATTTAAATAACTGAATCATGTCCCCTCTGACTCTCATTTGTTCAAGACTATACAATGGCACTTTACGAGACTTTTATTGCATTTTATTTTGTTTTCTTGTTGTGTACTTCTGTTTCACTTGCTTAAAAAATTTTGCCATTCATTTTTGTTGTTAAAAAATCTTTCTGACATTTTTTCTTCCTTGCAGCAGATAAAATACCTGCTCTGTCTAAAGCAGTCCTAGAAAAGAAACTTTCACAAAACAAATTTATTACTAATAATAATAATAATAATAATAACAATGGAAGTGCACCTCATGACTTTCTAAAGACGCCAGAAGCCGGTGTGGCAGGGTGAGTACATGGTTTAAGTTTTTCATACTTTTAACATTTTTATCATTATATAAGCTAAATTATACTGAATACAATTTTTCTTCTTGAGTAGTTTAATCAAAATAAATTCTTTATTGAAAAATGCTTCAGTGAATATGACATTTGTTTTCTTGGTTATGTTGGTGTAAAATATATATAAGCCAACAGTTAAACTTGATTCAGAGATATGCTGATTCTTTTTTATCATTAACAGCCTGATTGAAATTATAAGTTAATTATATTCTTTATTATTTACATTAATTATAAATATTCGAAGTTGTTTTGAAATTCTTAAGCTCTAAACTCATCATTACTGGAAAAGTAATTTTACATATTTGACTTCATAATGTTTAAATTCTTAGGTATTGTGTGAAATAAGTTTTCGTCAAAAAAAAAAATCTTTCAACAATTTCTGCAACCCTTGCAGTACAGAGAAATTTATAAGAAATACAGTTTTTGTGTTGCTACATCAGGGGCTCCAACTCTTGGCATAGTATGATACCCGAATATCTTTAACGTGCTTTTAAGGTTGTTGGCACACCTACCTCAAATCTGAAGAAAGTATATTAAAAGAGTGAAGAAGAGAGTTTTAATTTTCTTCTTATTTCTTGAATAATCGAAGGGACTTTTTTTCTTAATCAAACTAAGGGGAGGAACATCAAGTTTGTTTTTAGTAAAGTGATACTGGGAATGAAAATACACAGAATCAAAAATAGCAAAATTCTGTGTTTTCACTTTCTAATTTGAAGATTCCTGTCATTATTCAAAGTGCAAAATACTCTTAGAGTTTCACAGTTAAAACTTTGCTTTTCTGTGGATTCATATGTTTGCTCACACTCATTATTGTCACAAAAAGTACAAAGTGTTGCAATTGTTGACATTTTTTTCCCAATAAGTATTTCTCATTAAAAAAAAATATTTAATGAGAGTGAGGTTTTGAAACTCATTGATTTTCAAATCTCAATTATACTGAGTGTTGGAGAAAGTTTCCTTCATACTTGCTTTTACAAAATAGTGAGAAGTGATAAGCAATTCAACTGATAATTAGTAAATGTACACATCCAACTTATGTAAAATTCAGCTGTGCGAGAAAACATTATTTCAATTCATATCTCCTATAGAAGGTTTTTCGGCTGTCATACAGATGATGAGGATTTAGATAAAATATAACTATAAATCTCTTTAAAACTGATGTGATCAATGTATCTTAATGTGTATCTATTGTATACCTTTATAGGTTACAAAGGTTGAATACTAGGCAAGTCAAACCTACTCCAGGTGGAGGAAGGCCAAAACCACCGGCTAAGCCTAAGCCAGCTTTGCCTCAGTGCAAGGCACTGTACGCTTACGATGCTCAAGACACCGATGAACTATCTTTCGAAGTTAATGATATCATTACTGTGATTAAGCAAGGTAGTTTTACAAATGTATTTTTCCAGAATTTTCTTCATTAGCTGAAATGCAGATTTTTAACATAATGTCTTATGTATGCTATCTTTGACATCATACATACAAATGCAAATGTGACGACCAACAACAGGCTCAGGGCCCATCTAGGTTGGTCCTGGTTAATTTATAGTCCCCAATAAAGATCAATTTCCCTTTAAAAGCTATCCACTCCCTTGCTCATTATAAGCTCTTCCGGTAGGATATTCCAAGAGCCTGCTACCCTATTAAAATAGCCATTCTTCCTAATTACCTGGTTAGCTTGAGATTTGAAAAGCTTAAAACAATATCCTCTTGTTCTTCTTACAATTATGGCATGAAAGTTTTTCTTAAATGACTGGGATAGAACTCCAATAAATCAGGCTGACTTTTAGTAATCTATTTTGCCACTTACGAACTTGACATTTTGCGACATTGCACGATAGTTATCAGATAGGCAATTTTATTGCAGCCTGCAGTCATTGGTGCTTCACTGATAATTTAGTCATTAAATTAGTGTGCAACTTAATTTAAAGCAAAAATTTAGTAAACGTCTGTTGAATTGTGTACATTACATGTAGAAGTTATAAACTAAATATAAAGTCACAAATGAGTGAAAGTGGAGTGAAGCTGCAGAAATACACCTATTCTTGACTTTTTCAAATACAGTTATAATAAATAAAATGAGTTTTAACACTTAGAAATTAGAACGAATAATGTTTCTCATGTGTCAGCTAAAATACCTCAAACTGATAAAGTTTAAAGAAGCACTTAAATAAAAATTATTATTGTTTGGTAGTATTATGAATTTTGTAACTTATATTTGACAATCCTTTGTTGACTCTTGCACTTTTTATTTATTTACTTTTTTTTTATTTTACAGATCCATCTGGATGGTGGCTTGGAAAGATGAAAGGCAAAGAAGGACTTTTCCCATCCAATTATGTTGAAAATATGTAGTAAATTTAAAATCAGTGTTAATAGTGTCAAAATCATTGTTGAATTTTAGATATTTTATTTCATTGGATTAACGTTAATTCTTTTATGAACATATAACGTATATTTTTTGAAGAGCTTTATAATTGATTTTAATAATACTATAAATATTTTACTAGCATTATAACTACAAAACTTATTTAAGTCAAACTATTTTTATGAAAAGAGAAATATGTATGGAAACATAAGAAAAAAAAGTCTGTGATATTTAGAAAAACATTTTCAAAATAACCAAATTGTAAATAAAAATTTTATTACTTTTTTTACACAACATTAAATGCAATATAAGTGACAAAATGACTATGTAAAATGTTTTGTGTGAGTTTTGTATAGACAAACAACTTGTGGTTGTGTGCATTTCTATTTTTGTACAAATATGTATCTAGTCTGTAGAATAAACTTTTCTTTTAACGAATTCATATTTTCTTTTCCCTTTAGTGTGAAAGTATAAGAAACTGTACACTATACATAAGTATATGTATTTGTTTTTAAATGCTTAAAATGAAATTATAACACAGCATGAAAGTAGTGGAATAGCACATATAAGGAAGAAATTGGCACTAAGAAAATATATCTTCACAGCAAAGAGATACGAACCGACAAGCTTATTGAACATTGCAAGAAGTACAGATTTGTTGGCTAAACTCACAAAACTTATAGAAAATAACGATGTCTAATTTGTTATGGTTAAAATTTTAATAAGTATTAAGATTTTTTATGTGTCCGCATTTTGGATTATACGGAAAAGGTACTGAAATTACATATTTTCTTATGCATTAAGTATCAAAACAATCTCATTCTATGAATTTTCAAAAGGCCTCCCCTTCCCCTCTCTCATTTTTATGGATAGTGCTGGTTTTAAAGGTATTTGGAATGCATCCAGTTCAACAAGGTCAAAAAGTGCTATCAAAAAAACTGTTTTCTTTTTAAAAAAAGTTGCTGAGCGTTTCTTTCCTGTAATATTTGAGATGAATTGAGCTGATTTTGGTATTAAACGCCTTAATTTGCCCCCTATCCTCCTTGGAAATCTTTGATAGATTCTATGTGTGAAATCCAGAATTATTTGCAAAGAACCAGCATTATATTTCATGTCTGCATCCTCTAACAGTCATTTTTGGAGTTATAACAGCCTTTGTTACAGAAGAGAAAGTCCAATTTCAGTCACATGAGCATGGTATAAAAAATACGCGGCCATAAAGTTTCAAAAACAGTTGGCATCTCGCTCTTTTAAAAGATGACCAAAGAGGCATTTAAAATTACTGATCCAAAGCCAGTCTCATTCATAAAGCAAACATTATAGCAGTTTCAAATTCGTTTTATCGTAATGCATGTGTAGGCAACAGTAGGATATTTTACACTCAGTTCTGAATCAAGATTGCAATGATGGATGATGCAATTCGTTACAATGATTACCAATCATTCTTTCCCTGTCGCATGTGGTGGCATGTAATCTCCCATCACTTAACTAAGGACGCCTTGAATTTTCAGACACTTAATAAAAATCAAATACATTCAGCATTCAGATGTTTTCAATGACTTCTTCATTAAATGTCACAGTCTGGTGACCAGTTTCCTCGTCCTGTGCATTGGGCACGTTCTCGCATCGATCTCCCTCTTGGGCATGTTCATCATTACTTGTGTAAGGCGAAGATGTAGTCCTCGGTTTCCAGAATCCACAGAATATACAATCAGTTGAAGTCTCTGTAGAAGAATCGCGTTCAATTTTCTTTCTTGAGAGGGTGCGGATCAAGGGCAAACTTCTCCAACTTGTTTGGGATAGCATTGTGTGCTGTCTGGTCACTTCTGGCCTCTTTTCCTCTGGAAGTTGACATCTCACTAAAAAAATATATATATATGTATGATTGTGCTTGTATATGTATAAATTTTAACTTCAATTTTAAAGATAAAAACATATACAACAGAACGGTGATGCAGTTGAGGAGAGACACTTTTTAGTTCCATTGTCTTCTTGATTGAAATAACTCCTATGTTCGCATCTGTAAGTGCCCCACCCCCTTACGCACACACTTTTTTTTACCAGGACTACACCATTACAACAAAGTAAAAGCTAGAGCATGTTAAGTGTCTTTATATTTTAACTTTAAGCTCTTTATAAAGAGAATGAAACCTATCCAAAGAGCCACATATTTGCCAAGATTTTAAGGTGCAAAAGTAACAACAAATTTAGAAGACTTTTAGAATTTTTACACTTTTCAGTCGGTAATTTAATTATAAATGCTAAACTACTGCATATGATAAACTAAAAAATGCCCATTGTGTATTGAAAACCTAATAAATTTTACACACGAACGTTGCTTTGAAATTTTGGTGCAGACGGATATGAGGTAGGAAAACAGTTTCATGAGATGTGTAAATTTGAACTCCTTTGTGACTGCAGACTATGCTGTGTGGCAACCATTGCAATAAAGTTATCATGGGAAAAGTTTTGGAAAAACAAAATAGAACCCTCGGACTCTCACCAGAGCATTTTTCTGTACTTTGCTTCTGTAATGGGACTTAAAGACAACCTTAATGTCGGTACTTTGCATATGAAAACGAAGCTCTATCTTATGTTGCTGTTCACAATTGGTTTACAGAATTTTGCAGAAGCCAAAGTTCTTTCCTGAATGAAAAACACTCACAAAGACCTCATCAGCTCCCAGCCAGTTCATCAACCATTTAGAAAATGGTAATCAATGACAATCCTTGCATATACCAGCAGGCCCCTCTTTCCAAATGGGCACTCTGTGCACATGCCCAGGGCCCCCTAAGTGAGTGTTCCCCAGTTTAAGATGTAGACTTAGTATCTCAACATCACAAAGAGAGATAGCATACTGGAGAAATGTATTTAAATTGCCATGTTGTGTGGCTGTAAAGAAATGTGGAATCTTGTTTATGTACTTCTTTTTTCTATTCTAACAAAAGTGTTGCTCTGTCAAGGTCATAAGAGCCCCATGATGTTAATGTGCCCGGGTCCTGCAATTGGTTAAAGACGACCCTGTCTACCAGAATGAACTTAACATTGGTTAAAGAGTGAACATAATATTACATCCATAATATACATGGTTTCATTTATTTAAAAAACTCTAGATATGATTCCACAGATCAGGAACAACCTGGAAAACCTTAAATTGTCAGGAAATTTGTTATAACCGAAAAAGTCTATGAAAATCATTATTACGATTATGTTTTTTTTTTTTTTTTTTTTTTTTTTCAAAAACCTAGAAAATTGGGAAAACATTATCTTTTGCATTATAAACCATCTCTTTTTAGTTTCTGGAAGCTGCTACTGCAACGTTTGAGTTGGATAGCCCAAAACCTTGCTGCCCCGAGCCGCATATATTATCACCGAATCACAAATTAATCAGTTGAGCAAGTTTTTATGGAAAATATTTAAAACGAAAAAGAAATCAACAAGAAATACTTACTGTTGGGGGCATATTTCATGGATCCCCTGGCTGATCTTGAGCGGAAACTGAGAGAATTCGCTAAAAACGAACAAAATAAATTTCATTAATTTCATTTACGCATAAAATCATCTTTTATTTTACCAATTGAAAATCATAATGCAATACAGATCTTTAGAAAACCAATCAGTTATCAAATGTTACATATGATAGAACATGTCAAAGATTTTTCGGTTGGACATAATTTATTTTTAAGCTCAACTATACGCTTTTTAAAATTGTTTGAAATGTCTCTCGTCAATTTCATATAAAAATTGGCTTTTGATACTTTAACTATTTCTTTGCATGATAAGCGAGCTAATGATCTATTTTTTATTATATTATTGCTGAATATATTTCAATAGTTGTTTACAGAAATAAACATTGCAAAAGTCGATGTTATTTGACATCTGTTGCTCTCTTTGATGTGGTTAACCCTTATCTTTTACTCAACATTTAATGCCTCTTTATGTTTCATGAAGAAAAAATAAGTAATTGGCGAATTTCTCATTCAGAACGAAATCAAGCTGCATTTGCTTTTGAATAATGTGTGCAGCACCTGCCATAGGCAAAGGAGTCAAACAGAGAGCTATAGTCTTCTACAAAGTATTAAATTATTTCTTTAAAGAAAAAAATGCAGCAAGAGTTAATAATTATGAGAATGAAAATTTATGTTTGAAATAATTACATCGATTTATCGATGGACGTAATTTTCGAATTGTTTCAAAGGTGATAGAATCTAGAACTAACACCCTCTCATACATTTAAAATTTAATTTTTGCATTTGAATAATTATTAAAACACCACATGGACGTTTGCAAAATAATCACATTCACACATCATGCATCTTGATCAGGTTAGATACGTTAATGAAGCATGCATATTAATTAGAAGTACGTGCACATCTCATGCTTACAACAAATGAGCATACACCCCCTCTTCCCCCAGAACATTAAAAGTGCAGAGAAAACACCGGGTCATGCAACATACATAAAGCTTTGCGAAAATTTACTTCTAAAGCTGACAGGTGAACTCTATAAATTCCGATTTTCAATCTCGAATGTAATCCGAATCCCCAAAAATGTTGACCTGCTAATCACTTGTAATTCTTCTTGATTGAACTTTGACCTCTAATATATTTATCATAGTATGAATCGATTTATTTGATATGTTCGAAATGATGAATGTCTCTAATCCTAATATTGAGAAAGTCAAGGCCAAGTTTTGGAATAGAATAGAAAAAGGAAACAGATCGGACTGAAAAAGCACAATACTTCGTCAGATGATTTTACTTTTGATTGAGTAAAAGAGCACAAGTAAAGATAAGAAATACTGAAAAGAATTCAAAGAAGACAAAAAAAAAAAAAACAGGCTTGACATTTTTCTGTTTTTGTCACTATAGTCTGAGAGCAACTGGTTGTCCGTGTGACTTTTATGATACAATTATGAGAGTTGGTTTTTCTGAAAGGTATTGGAAAGGAGTACGAATTCGGGTGTTGACACCCCAAAAAATAGTGGAAGGTGAGGGGGGGCTGAAGTTACAACAAATGACTTCACTAAAATGCCCAGATATTTTCATCATTCCTTGGTTTACAACCAGTTTTCAAAGCCTAAAATGCTTAAATCATCTAATAACAACATTCAGGGGTGATTGTGTTCTGGTATTTTACCGGATTTCCGGTATTTTTAAGATCGATTTTGGTATTTTTTGCTCGAAAATACCGGAAATAAAATATTTTTAATCCAGATTTTTTTTTCCTTTTTTGAGGTTTCGGTGATTATACCGATAATTATTTATAATATTCATCGAATAAAAATGCTAAGATGCCATTTAAATTTTTTTTTACCTTAATAAACCATTTAATTTGCATCTTTTTTTTTATTTTGATGCCTTCATTTTAAAAAATGCAATAAATTTGTATCCGATATGAAAATCGAATTTTCCTCATTTTTGATGCTTATTACACTTAGCTAGGAGGCAAATAAATGAAAGATCTTTTTATTTATATTAAAAAATAATAAAATAAAAAATTTTGAGCGAAATTATGCGTCTTTTATGAAAATCAAACTGTCAAAAAGTTAAAGTTTGAAGCTCCGATTTAATTTTATTTTTGCTTCAATTACGTTGAGAGCAAAAATTGTCTGTTTATTGTAGAGCTTTTAAATGTAAATCTGATTAATTACGATATATGTATAATTTTAAAATTAGGTATACTTAAGTAATAATGTCCTTAAGTAAAAGCCCCCCCCCCCCACACACACATTTCCTCTTTAAAACTTTCAGGTATTTTTTAATGAACTCACAATCACCCCTGAACATTATGAGCGATAAATATCTGAATTTAAATTGCTGACACGTGTTTTGGATCTATTAAGAGCTCCGTTTTCAATGTGCAAGATCAGCGTTTATGGAGGAAAAGTGATCCGACTATGGACGATTTTTCATTGAATATGGGTTCCTTGTAATCAAGCCCGTCATCTAGAAATTCCGGGGGGCAGCCCCCCCCCCCCCCCCCCCCGGAATTTTAAGATATAGCATTGACAAAAGTCAATGCTATATCTTAACGACGTTAAAAAATTTTTTTGCAACAATGGATTGAAAATTTAATCATTTAATGGGGAAATGACATGAAATTTACTGTTTTCCATAATGACTTTTTTTCTAGTGAACAAATATCGTCATATGAGTACATGGTACCTAAGTTACACCATCTCCTATCGATTTAAAAAAAATCGTCCAAATCGGTTCAGTAGATCAGATGTTATGTGCGAACAAACAAAAAAAGTATACGCTTTGAATTGATAACCTCTTCCTTTGTTGAAGTCGGTTAATTAGATTTAGCATTGACAAAAATCAATGCTATGTATTAAAATCCTAAAGAGGGAACATTTTCTTTTTTCCTTGTATCTTGTCAGCCTTCATTATTTACATTTAAAAGTGGCATTCAGCTATGTGTGAATATAACATACACTTTCAGAAACTTCTTTAATTCCAAACCATGCAAGTGTTAGGCAACAGTTAGTATTTTTTGAAAGCACATTGACACCAATCCTTAGATCATTTTTAATAGCATTTGCAGTCTGCTAGTGTAGCTTTGTTAGTATCAAGTGTGCTAAGTATTGAAATCAAGTTACCATCCTGTTTTCTTCAGACTTGTTCGAGTAGTTGAACGTCTGTATATTCTAAACTAAGCTGATCGATTAATAATTAGTTATTTTGGGAGAACTGGAAAAGATGATTTGTTTTGTAATGAATTGTCAAGAAATGGTATTTTAATTTATTGATTTACAATTCATAATTTTGAGCTTGATTTTTACTTAAATTTGAATGTTTTTCACCTCAATGTTTTAATCTAATTTTTAACGTCGTTTTTTAATGAATTTTTGCACACCTAAAGGTTGTGTTTCATAAAGAACTTAAATGAAAGTTTAAATATTACCTAGTTATATGTTTTTAAATCGATATTAGCTTATTATATTCAAAAATTCTAATTGTATATAAACAGCAAAGAAACATTGCTTAAATGGTTTCTTGAAAAATTATTATGCTTAAATAGTCTTATTAACGCTTAAATAAAGAATTTTGAAGTCTGCTGTTCAATAAATTGAAAGGTGAACAAAACTTATTTCTGAGCACAAAAGACACATCTGTCTATTGATTTAAGTTTTTTATTTAATATTCGTAATGTCATTCAATAATGTTTCATTGGATTCGTTATTACATTGCATTTTGGTAAATAAATTTTTAATTAATAAAACTTGTATCGCATATGTATAGTTTTGACTAGAAATCAACTAAATATTGTAGAAAATTACTGTTCACAAAGTGAAACTTCTGATGTAAAATCAAGAGAATAAATTCCACTCCCAAATGTTTTTAATTAAGCAATTCTCATTATATTATTAAAACCTACGCGGATAGTGTGCAAATCTGGAAAAGCATGCGTCAGGGATTCTTTCAAAAAATAAATTAGTAAAAATGGAGAAAAAAACCGACAATAGAGTAAAATTTCAAAAGAAGAAATGGAATGAAATCGGTTTTTTTTTTTTTTTTTTCTTTTTCCGAATTAAATTTGAAAATCTAAGAAGCTAGGAACAATATCTTTTTTTTTTTTGTGTGTGTGTATGTGTGTTTCTGGGGAATGTTAAAACCTAGACATGGTACGTATCCTAGACGGCACCTGAAGACCTGAAGAAGTTTCGGTAATTCTTCGTCGTGGCAATGCCTCTGGAAATACATTGATAGGTGAAGAATTTAGAGTATTTTTAATAAAACAACATACAATGGTCAACAATTAAAAATTGAAGATTTAAGGCTGCCTTAAATTCAGCCCTTTGAATCAAGGCATTTTTAAATAGAGATTATAAATTTTTTAGTAGTTTAAAATTGCTGAATTTCAACAAAACAGCATCAACAAAATGGCATAAGTTTTCCTCAATAGTTTCTGCTACTTGTTTTGTTTTCACCTTCGTAATTTTTGCAGTCAACTCTTTCCACGGGATAATATTTCTGGTGTTTGGCAAAAAATTCTAATGTGTCCATTTGACACCTTCACACACTCCAGGGTCCCCTGTACCTACCACAACTCGTGGTTTAACCGGGATAGGGCCCTGAAAAGCGCTCTGTTCTTTTTAAACCAGAACCAATGGTCGAGCAAACCCTTGGCCAAGCATTAGGGTGGGGCGAAAAAAAAAAGGTTTTCAGATCAACTTCTAATAGTTGCCAAAAGTTGTCTTTGGTGATAGTTAGCTTTTGTGCATAATTTGAGAAAAATCGGATAATATCTTCAGGGGGCGCTGCGATCGCAAAGTTTTATCATAGCTTTTATCGGGATTTTATGGTTAAAATATGAAAAACAATGCCGTTAGTTAATCTCATTGCATTTTTTTTTACTCATAAGATATATTCATGCATTCAAATCATATGAAATAACTCACAAAATATTTTATATGATATATTTATATTTCAAACATTTAAAAAGAAGCAAAAGCGTGAAAAAAAGTGATTCTTTTAAAATATAAATATATCATATAAAATAATGTTTGTGAGTCATTTCGTATGCTTTTAATGCATGAAAACATCTTTTGAGTAAAAAAAAACGCAAAGAGACTAGCTAAAGGCATTCTTTTTGATATTTTAACCATAAAATCCCTAGAAAAGCTATGGTAAATCTTTGCGATCGCAGCGCCCCCTGAAGATATTAACCGATTTTTCTCAAATTTTGCACAAAAGCTAACTATCACCAGAGAAAACTTTTGGCAACTATTAGAAGTTGATCTGAAAAACTTTTTATTTTTCGCCCCACCCTACCCAGCATCCCCAGATTACGTTTTCCTAGAATTTCTGTGGTCGTGACGAAGACCCAGTCCTTCATAGTGTCCTTGAGTTTGTCTTCCAGAATAAAGCGCTTTCATTTCAGATACTTTTCCAAAATACCAAACACACAGAAATCGAAGGGTGACATGTTCGGGTTGCAGGGCGGATGGTCAAGCTGATTCCACTTAGAATATGGCCGGTGCCACGTGGGTAACCTTGGAAACGTGTGGAAAGGGCTGACTCCATTTTTTCACTGACTTGTGTGATACACATTTTTCCCCGCACACGGTTGCCTTCCCGCGATGAATATGGACAGGTTTAACACCTTTCGCTTTCAGAAATCGGAAAATGCAACGCTGCTCCTCCATCGTGAAATTCTTCAATCTGATTGCCATACTGTCCTTGCACACAATTTCGTGTCAGCTGGACGCTGCTCTTTGTATGAGTCTCTGATCTTTCCTGCGGATGCTCCGATCCACACTAAATACTCAAATCGCATCTTTAGGTTTCTCTACATGATATCCCTTAATTTGGCTTAAGAAATTTGTGAACGATTACATATTTGTGACGTTTGGTATCTTTTCATTTGAACACCCCTTGTAGTTTTAGTACCATAACTACTTCAGGAAAAATTTATAAATGCATTGGAAATTGATTGAGTAGAAACAGGTATTGCAAAACAGCTCTAGTAAAACAAGTATCTCTTCGTTTAGGTAAATCAAATGCTAAAACCTCATGACAAGCGCAAGTTTCTCAGTAGCATTAAATAAAAACTTGAATTTTGCTGGACTTGATATGCATTAAAATTCGTAATTAAGATTGTTCAATTTTTACCTTTGAAATACTGCATACATCGCCTGAAATATTTAAATAATTTTTAATGCACTACTTCGGTTACATTAGTTCAATCCACATGAAAACGTTGGCTTTTTCTCTTCCTTGCTTTGAACGGTGAATGGTGAAAACATCGTATATTGATACTATAAAATTTGATACCGTGTCCCGCTAGGATCAGGAAAAGTTGAAAATGTGCCGTAAAGAAAAAAGTTTGAGAAGCATTATGCTATAGTATGTTTCATTAATTTATCCTAATTGTCATCCAGCTTCTGCTGTACATAAAAAATAGCAGAATAGTTCCACATTGCTATTAAATAAACTGAATCCAAAGTATTCTATTCCGTAAGTTCAAAATAAAATTCTCTCGCGAAACGATGTTCCAATTTTATTGTCTCAAAATAGCTTTTTTTGCGTAAACTTGTAGCAAATAAAAACGGCATTCTTACTATTATCTCCTAATGTTTTTCGCGCAGAACATCCTGCTCACCTCAGATACCCTACTTTCATAGGAAGTTCCGATTTTCACACAATGCTACTCTTACACTAATCAAAAATGGTGCAATTATTCGAAAAACGTGTTCTGCTTTAAGTAAGCTGGTTTCTTGAGTTTCAGTGGTCTCTTAACAGTATCTGGATCTGAAAGCTTATATGTTCAACCATCAATTTCAACTTATTTCTGAAAGTTTAATGAATGCATATTGGAATGAAAAACAGTCTAAAAACAGAATTCATAAGGCAATTTTCTCCCATTTCTGCAATGTAACATACATTTTGTAAAATCATTAAGATGAACTGAAATGTTTAAATGTTTAAAAGAAAACTATTGAAAAAAAAAAGTGCTCAAAAAGAAAATTGATCACTCTTACCTGTACTGAGATTGGTCGCTGCAGTTCCACACATAATTTCCTTGTATCCTTTTCTAAAAGACGGACTTCTAAAGGCGTAGATGATTGGGTTGCAAGCAGAATTGAGGTACCCACACCAGTATGCCTAACAAAATGAAAAGCATTGCAAAAAATATCTAGAGCTTTCATTCAAAGTTTCAAAGTTGACTACTAATTAGTTTTCATTGATAATAACCTCTCCTTTTCTATTGTCATCGTTCTGTCGCTATCTTTTTGCTTCATTTTTCCAAACACAGGAAAATATTTTTAAATGTACAAAGAAAACTTAACAAAAGACTTTATGCAAACTCCAAACCGAAGCAAAAATAAAATTATAGGTTATAGTCCTAATCTTTATAATGAAAATAAATCGAACAATTTTCAATTCACATAGTATTTGAAATTAAATATAGGTGTTAGTCCTCTTTGTAGGAAAGCTATTCAACTAATTTCACACAAATTTTGTATATGTGATGAATCGTGTCTAGCACAGGTCCAGGGAGGCGAACTCACGAAAGTGATGATGAGAGTCCCCCTTAAGTGACTAAATGTAGCCTAAAATTGCATTTTGGGGAATTATATCTCAAACATTTGCCCAGGAACCCCTACTTGTGTTCCAATAACCAATATATTGTACTTTGATTTTGTCGGAGCCATAAGGGAAACTGCGAAAGATAAATTGTTTAGGGATGAAGGTAATTCTAAAGATCAAGTCTGCTTCTATGCGTAAGCAAGCTATGCATAGAAGCAGTCCAAGGAAAGATGTAATCCAACTTTCATCATAAAACATACGTTTAAATTTTACAAAGTCGATTACGATATTTTCATTTCAAACATAAAAATAAAAGCTTGTTAAGAAAGTTAAGACTTTTAGCACCAACAATGTACAAACTATACGTCACGTTGTACATAGTTCTTTACCGAACTGTAGGATTCCTGGTGCCCAAGAACCTCCCTGCCTAATCTAGCTGATATGCGAAACTAGGCGTTAGATTCCGTCATTTTCCGCGTAGTTCTGCCATATCTCAAAGATGGCAGCACGAGTGAATTCCAAAATTTTTAAATGCGATTTTTACAGAATTTACGAAAAGAATATAGATTGACAATGTGTATGAACTATTTCTGGAATACAAAAGTGGTCAATTATAAAACAAGGCTCCTGACAAGTTAGTTTCGAGATTTTTAAAAGTAATAACACAAATAACGGGATTAAGGAAATTAAGGATTAAGGAGATTAAGGAAATTGAAAACTAACTTCAGAACAACGTTTTGAAAATGGATGAAAATTTTTGAACTTGGTTTTTACTTATTCACTTATTTTTTCGGGACACAAAGAAAATACATGCATACATAAAAACAAAAGGAATTTTAGTTTATATTGTTCATAAGAATAGTGACACATAAACAAATTAATTTTTATTTTTTTTAATATGATTGCGAAATCAACGACAAAAATATGGATTGAAACTCTGTTGTAACTGTTTTTCGAACGCGAAAGGGGTCAAATTCATAAATAAATCTTTTAATGTTCATTGCTTTTCCTGAGAGGAGAGGGCAGGATTAAAACTATTAAAATTTGATAACACTACAAATTAGATTTGAGATTTAATTAGAAATTACACAAATAACTTTTAAAAATATGACATAAAATTGTAAAGATAATTTTTGGACTTCAAAATGGGTGTAATTAATGAAAGAACACTTCAGATCCAAATTTTGCTGTTTTCAGCGGTAAGGGAGGGGGGGGGTCCAAAATAACGTTCTAATGTCATCTAATAATTCTCTTACGTTCTAAAGTTATCTAATAATTATTCTTGATCGATATTCCAAAAAAACAAGACATAGACGTTCTTACAATATCTTTTCAGAAGTTTGAAGAGTTGGAAAGAAGTTTCAATTGTAACTGAAAAAGGTTGATGCTTTATTTTAGAAGTTAATTTTTTCCTACCCATTTAAAGAATGTGTGACTGAAAAAGTAAGCTCAAAACAACATTAGGAAAAATGGATGAAAAACTTCGACTTAATTTTTTTCCTATTCACTTTTTTGCCCGGCACATGAAGCTCATACGTGAGTACATTACGCAGCATTGAAATAATGACACTTCCGATGAAAAATGTCTAACCATGCAAAATGATCAACAAAAATTCATGACACAAAAATAATTTATTTTGATGAAAAATTTTAAAGATTAAATGAACAATAAATTTTAGTGCAAAATATAACTTTTAGATATGTAAGTGTCATAAGGATATAAAGTTTTAAATTTTTCTGAAAAACAAAAACATATGAAATAAAGTTAAAAGAAAAAACTTTTAAGTTAAAAAATTAGCGCACACGTGTTTCAGATTTGCAAAGATCTCCTTTTTTTTTTGTACAAAACAGATGTGAGTCTCAGGTTATTGTCTCTATCATTGCTTGCATGATTTGTGCATTGAAAAAGGAGTTTCCTCTGTGACTCCAAAACAGGGGCCTTCGATTTTTAGCAATTTATGCTTTAAAAAATATATAGTCCTTACTTTACAAAAAACAGTTAGGGAGCTCAACATGAATGGCATGTTGTCTGAGTATTTTAAGTAAATTAATAAATAAAAAGGTAACAAAATTAGCACACCGAAAATAAAACATGGCAGAAAGATAACTGAGCAGATGAGTTATTTTTTTAAAGGTATAGGTATAACTATTAGATTGATGTTCATTAAATTTCTCTGAAAAGCATTGAAATAATGACGAATAAAAACATAAAATATACAAAAACTAGCGGACACGCACTTGCGATTTTTAGCAAGTTTACACTTTAAAAAAAAATCCTACAATTTACTCCTTTGCTTTTCACTAATCTATGAGTGAACTCACACATATATATACACAATGTCAATCTATATTCTTTTCGTAAATTCTGTAAAAATCGCATTTAAAAATTTTGGAATTCACTAGTGCTGCCATCTATGAGATATGGAAGAACTACGCGGAAAATGACGGAATTTAACGCCTAGTATATGCGAAGTACTAAACTGGATTTCTATAAAAAGCATACACTTCTATTCTCTGCTTTATTTGCATGGATTATTATCATAACTGATATTTAATACTGATATTTTATTACGTTTGAACCCTAGATCGGCCGTCAGACAGCAAACTTATTTGTCAACCTATCATAATCAAATTTTCTTGTAAGTAGCTCTGCTTAAAACTAAGACATAACGGAACCATGAGGAATATAATGTGTCTTTCAGTCAATCACTCTAAAGGAGTTAGAATCAGAAAGAATTAATTCGAACCAGCATGTTCCTGACTTAGCTAGATTCGAAAAATCAACGAAGACTATCCTGTTTGTAAACTTGCCTAATCTGAGCGACAATCCTTTTTGATTTACTTCGTTTAGGAGTTAAAATTGACAGACTTTTTTCATCTGCATTCATACGCTGATTCGAACTAGACGTGATTGGTGTAGAATAGATAAGGACCAATCAGTACAGGTAAAATGAAAATGGTACGATATATGGATCCCAATGAGAAAGCTTCGTGATTACCAATCGAAGAAACTTTTATCTGTACTGGTTCTGATTCGTTAGTATAAAAAAAGCTCTAATCCAACTATTGAATTAAGTAATAATAAAGTAAAATAGCACTATTGAGCTATTTGAGGCAATTAGAAGCATGAAGCAATGGGTAAATGTTTAATTTTCTTTTTCCCTTCAATGTTATTGTTGTCTTGTGCGAGGTAGGATGGCAATTTGGGGTGCGCTGCATTACTTTTCCAACTGTATCGTAATTTGGTGTGAAGTTCGACTTCCACAGTGCACACATGCCATAGGGACCTGTTTATAGGGTAGGCAGCCATTCACAGCATAAAAACACATTCACACCAAGAAAGGGCAGGGCGAGAAGCAAGGCCGTAGCCAGCGGGGGGGTCAGGGGGTCAGAACCCCCCCCCCCCTCCCGAAATTTTCAAACCTCAAAAGTTTTTAAAAAGTATTCAAAAAAAAAAAGGGAAAAAAAAAGAAGATTTCAAGGTTTGATGGTCGGAGGCCCCCCCCCCCCAGTGGCGTAGCTAAGGGGGGGCGTGGGGGGCGGTCCGCACCGGGCGGCACTTTTAAGGGGGCGCCAAAATGAGACAAATTGAGAAGGACGCCGGCAAACCACATGCACCAAAGGGGAACAACAAGAAGAAAAAAAAAATAAATCTGGACTGTATCAGGACAGAGGCTGCCAAGGAAATACATAGGGCGCCATCGAGATACAGACGTCCTCGAGTGTAGGGCTCGCAATAAGAAGAAAAGGATAAATTTAAATAATAACCAAGCAATATTGGGGCGGCAACAAGGTAGAGACGTCACGCAAAAAAAATAAAAGCCAAGCAAAGCTATAGAGTGGCTTTGATGCATAGACTTTGTAAGAAAAAGAAGAAGACAATAAAATAACAAGAAGTTCTGTCAAGAACTAAACGAGCCTACTTTCCCGTACATCGTCATCGGCATTCTAGCATCTAATCAATATTTTCTTGAATATCTGAAACTGAAAATTATGTCAAACATACCTTTATAGCACTTAAAGCTGATTTCTAAAAGCAAAATATACCCCTCTCATCAGATGAAATGGACACGTAAAAAGTAAATAAACGAGTAAATTAAGTTTTGTCGCACCTTTTAAAGAATGTAACTGTTATAGTTCTTCCGTAGAAAAATTTCACAATCGTTTTCAAAAGAAAAAAAAAGAATAAATAAAATAAAAGTACAAAGAACATCAAAACACATTTTATCAAAGAAAGAAAAAAAAATTCGTTCGTTAATAAAATGTCTCGAATTTTATTTTTAATCCGTTGCCAGTTGTTAAATATAAATAAAGAATAAAATGCTCTAGTGAATAAACAATTTTTGTAATAAAAAAACAATATCGTCTGCCAAAAAAAAATAAAAATAAAAATGATAATAATTAATTAAACAAAAAGAATGAATAAATAAACAAAATATCGTCTGCCCAGTCAGCCATTTTTTTCTGAGTATGCATTTCCGCCATGTTTGCGGAGTCGGAGTCGGAATCCGAGTCCTCGCAGAAAATTTTTCAGAAAAGTACTTAACATACATTTTTTATCAAAACCGTTTTCTTACAAAGTTAGTTTGAAGGAAATCCGCCTTTAAGTTCAGAATCAACATTCAATTTAAATTTCCCAGTAGGCGCTCATGTTAAAAAATTTTCTGAACGGTTCATCATTGAACGAAAAATGGTTCAAATTGAAAAGTGAAGTATGGGAATGAGTCTCTCCGAGATCTTTCGAACAAAAAAAGTTTATTCAATTCAGACGGTTCACTTAAAAGTTATTAGGCGGAGAAAGGTTGCTTGAACGGTTCAATGTTGAACCAAAAATGTTCAAATTTAAAATTTAAATACGGTAATGAAGTATCCTTGCCGAGATCTTTCGAACAAAAAAAAGTTTGTTTAAATCGGACTGTTCACTCAAAAGTTATTAGGGGTGACAGCTTGTTTGAACGGTTCAATGTTGAACGAAAAATTATTCAAATCGAAAATGTAGATACGGGAATGAAGTATCCTTGAAAAGATCTTTCGAACAAAAAAAAGTTTGTTCAAATCGGACTGTTCACTCAAAAGTTAGTATCGCGGGACCGGTTGTTTGAACGGCTCAAAGTTGAACCAAAAATTGTTCAAATCAAAAAATCAAATATGGGAATGAGCTGTACTCGCCGAGATCTTTCCAACAAAAAAAAGTTCGTCCAAATCGGAATGTTCATTCAAAAGTTATTAGGGGGGGACAGACAGACCGACAGACCGACCGACCGACAGACCGACCGACAGACCGACACACAAATTCCCCATCTCAATACCCTACTTTCAAATTTTTAATTTTTCGATATTCATTTTACCTCTTTATTTTTTTAACTTGGCGATATTTTTTGGACTTGGCGATATTTTTTTTAACTTGGCGATATTTTTTGGACTTGGCGATATTTTTTAGATGCATTAAGCTACTTTTAATACTTTTTTCGTCTTTCTTTTATTTTTAACAGGAAAGTAGGCTAAAAAAACCGCATGGAGTTTGAGCGGCATCGAGACAAATTTTTGCAAGAAAAAATAAAGCATAAGAATTGAAAAAAAAATGGAGGCGCCATTGAAACAATCCTTGTAAGGAAAAAAAAAGTAAAAACAAGGTAAAAAATTTGCAGATGCTACCTTTTATGCAGATGCTGTCTCCACTGTTGTTTCGATTTCCTATTGCTGTTATCTGGTAGGAATTTTTAATTTATTTTTTGTAAATAAAGTATGTGGGAATATGGGGCAAAGTGAAATAGTTAAGATAGCGAACCTATTTCAAAATGAACGCATCGGAAATTTGTTCTGAAAATTATCGTACATAAAGATTGAACAATGTATTTTTTATGACAACTTGCAGTGAAATGTTATTTTTCATTTTTGGATCTTCAAAGTAAAGACAGAAATTTTCTACCTTAAAAAACCATGAGGCAAAGTAAAAAATGCAATATTTTTACTATGAAAGATTTTCTAATTTATGATTAAGAGTAATTTTCGTCCAATTTTTTGAATTTTTTAATAAAATTGTATAGGAAAAAAATGATATTTTTTAGATTTTATTTATTTAAATGCTAAGTTCTCTTGCTTGTTATGGTCTAAAAAGTAGTAAGTATACATGAATACACTTTAAGTGAGCTGGCATGAACTTGTAGATTGGTCAGGTTCCTCCCCCCTCCCCCTCCCTCCCATGCACAACCACTCTTTTATTTCAAAAATGCTCAAAATGTTTTTTCAAAAAATCTCTTTGATACAAAATGAATAGTAAACTTATTTAAAAATGGTAAATGGGTTTCCTTATAACTAGACGTATTAACCCCCTCCCCCCCCAAAATATACTATTAACACTATACTAATATACCAAAATATACTATTAACACTATACTAATATAATGACCTGGGGATTGAATTAACTATTATTTTTACCCTAGGTAAGTGAGCTCGTATGAACTTGTAGATTGGTCAGCTCCCTCCCTCCCTTCCCGGACCAACCATTCCCTCCCCCCCCCCCCAAACAGTTCAAAATGTTAAAAAAAAGCCTCTTTGATACAAAATAAATAGTAAACTTATTTAAAGTTGGTAAATGGGCTTCCTTATAACAAGACGAAGTACATCCCTTGCCCCACCCAAATATTCCATTAACACTATACTAAAAAGACGTCTGACCTGGGGATTGATTTGAGAATTATTTTCACCCTAGGTATATATTGTTTTTTAGACGAAGCGTTTCTTTTTCAATCCAACCTTCACAAAGTGCACTTCCATTCAATATCTGAATTTAAACTTACCATTCATTTCATCCCCTACCCCAGCAACAATCTTCAATTTTGGAGGGAGAAAAAAAAAAGGTTCGCCCCAAGATCACAGCAAACAGCAAAATAGCACTGCTTCCCTTGTTCTCATAATGTTTTCCCATTATTTTCACAAAAAACTGAAAAGAAATCAAAGTATCAGGTCATACGTCAGTCCCCATAACTGCATTTCCTTTCTCTTATTGGACAAAGCTCATGAGCTAATAAGAAAGAGTAACAAACAGAACAAACTGAAACACTACCATATATCAGTAGAGACTAAGGCTTTGAAATGGGGGGAGGGGGGGTGATAAAAAAATAAAAGTCTGGAGAGTGAAGGTAGGGTAAGGAGGGGGGTGCACTCTGTAAAGAAGTTAAACAACATGAGAGGTTATGCTCAAAAAAGCAGTGCTTGTTTAATCTATAATTGATTTTAATATAAGATATATCTTGCTGCATTACTCTCCTTTACAACAAAATGAAAAATAAAACAAATAGTTAAAAACAAATAAATAACAGCTGCACACTACATATAACACTACATAATGTGGAAAGAGAGTTATAGAGACACAGACATATTATGATCTGATACTGTAATTTCTTTTCAGTTTTGTGCGAAAAGAATAGAAAAAACAATGAGACCAAGGAGAAACAGTGCTTACTGTGCTGTTTGCTATGATCTTGGGGCGAACCATTTCTTTCCTCCCTCCAAAATTGAAGATTGGTGCTTGGGTACGAGATGAAATCAATCATAAGTTAAATTTCAGGTATAGAATGGAAGTACACTTTGTGAAGTTCAGATCGAAAAAGAAACACTTCGTCTAAAAAACAATATATACCTAGGTTGAAAATGATCCTCAATTCAGTCCACAGGTTAGACGTCATATTAGTATAGTGTTAATGGTATATTTAGGTGGGGGAGGGGGATACTTCGTCTAGTTATAAGGGAACCCATTTAACAACTTTAAATAAGTTTACTATTCATTTTGTATCAATTAAAAAAAAGCATTTTGAATAGTTTTGAAATAAAAGAGTGATTGTACAAGGGGAGGGAGGGGGGAGGAACCTGACCAATCTACAAGTTCATGCCAGCTCACTTCAAGCATAGTCATGTTTACTTACTACTTTTTAGACCATCACAAGCACGAGAACTTAGTATTTAAATGAATAGAACCTAAAAAATATCATTTTTTTCCTATACAATTTTATTAAAAATTCAAAAAAATATGACCCATTGAGATCCAAACCTGAAAATTTGAACAAACAAAGGTAAAATACACAAGAATTTTTGGAAAAAAATTCATTGTATGTTTTTTGAGAAATTTAAATTTGAAATTTAAATTTCATTTTTTTAAAATAAAATTTTTATCAAATTAGTCATGTTGCATATCAGATTAAGCAGCAACTAACGTACTTTAAAATGCCATTTACCAAATCGCTCTATCTATATTTGGTGCCGAGTTATGGCTCCTTTTATGTTCAAGCATCCATGGAAAAACGAGGGTTTTTCCAAAGTTTAAAGTCTCATAAATAAAAAAATAACAGAGATAAAAACCTAAAAATTGAGGCTTTTGATTACCTCAAGGGGAATAACTAATGTTCCAAATTTGAAAGAAAAACAAAAATGTAAGGTAAAAAAGTTGGATCACTTGACATGGAATGACCCTAATGTGAAAATTTTATTATTATTTCTAGAATTTTTTTCAAAATCTATTTGCTTTTTTTGCGTATGATTATCTTTTGAGATGAAAATCGTAGGTGAGCAATATTAATGTAACTAGATTAAAATGTTGACCCAGGAGTACGATTTTCAAATAATAAACAGTCTATGTACGTTTAAATAAACGGGCGGCAAATTGACGAACCGCCCCGGGCGGCAGAAGCTGTAGCTACGCCACTGCCCCCCCCTCTCGAAGTTGTGATGGGTCTGAGGTTTTTGATGATATAAAGAAAAATTAGAAAAAAAAAATTATTTGAATAAACTTAAATAGTTCTGCTCACTATTTCGCCAAAAGAGTTTTTTTCTATCTTTTCAACTTAAAACTTAAATTATACCGTCTCTCCTGCTGGTCTAGTATAATCTTTAACGGGATAACAAAATTTATGGCACTTGTCGTTGAGATTCTTTTATCATGGAAAAAGAAAGAATTAATTGGCTTTATTGTAGCCATGAAATAGCTATATACTGTATTTTTATGAAAATTTGTGTTTTATTTAAGTTAGTTTTTCACTTCAATCATATTTTAGCACATAGCTTATTTCATCATTTTCCATTCAGCTTTGGTTGTTTTTAATGAAATTTATATTGCATAATATTTCATATTTCAAGAAAAAAATTTCGTTGGTTTATTGATTTTTTTTCCTTTGAAAATTCAAATAGAGAAGAAATTGCCTTTAAATACATTTGTTCACTTTTGCATAGAAGGAAAGTAGTTGATTAAAGTATAGCAAACATGAAAATGTAATCTTTCACTCCAATTTCAAAACCCTCTCCAATTCTGAGCAAAAGGCACATTTAAGTAGAGAGATTTAGCATTCCAATTCAGTTTTAACTTACTTTAAAAAGGAACAAATTTTGAACATCTACTTTTCATTAAAAAGTTCATAATTTTTAATTTACAAGTGATTTCGTTACTTTTCAGGTTTTTTAACAGGCAGTATTCATATTAAGGGACTTCTCAATTTTTTAAAGATGCTTAAGGAAAGCAGGAAATGAAAATGCATGCTGTTCACTTTTAATCAGCATTTTATTTTTTTTAATTTACTTTAACAGTATCATGTAATATAGTGATGTGTGTAATGTTTACAATGAAACATTATTTCTTTCGAAATAAAGACAATTAAAAAAATAGTAGTAACAATAAAAAGTGATAAATAAATTTTCCTGATTTTTAAAAAAAAATATGAAACGTAGTTGTGTGCTTTGTTTTTCGTAGATTAAACTTTCAAAAAAAAAAAAGAACAAAGCTTTGAAATTCTTTAATTATTTTTTCTTCAATTTTTCAAACATGATGTCGCCATAAATTCTGATATAGTTATTTGAAAAATAATGCAGGAGAGGAGAAAGACTCCTTTCCTTCTTCCCAAAAGCCTATTGATTAACGTGTTGGCCATTACCTCAGCTTCGCTCTCCTTCCTGTTAGTCCAACATACTCCCAATCATAGGCGGCTGGTGCACCAAGAAATTGGGGGATCAAAAGAAGTTTGTGCGGAGCTTAGTGTGGCACCCTAAAGCTGTTTTTTTTTTAATCTAAAATTTGGCTATATTATTGGATTTTAACAAATGACCTCTAAAAACTTTAATACAGTCTCAAAAGCAGGATGGATTTTACTGTATACATATCCCCTTTGCAATTCAAAGTTCCTTTTTTGTGAAATAAGATGAGAAAAAAAAAAAAAGAAAAAACATTTTTGTGGTATTTTCAGTTTTTAATTTTCATGAAATAAATCACAATCCACCCAGTAAATAACCGACCGTTAATTTTTCGCTCTAAAAAGTGAAGGGCAGGGCCCCTTTACTTTCGGAAGTAAAGGGGAGCAGCTGCCCCTTTGCCAGGGACGTCATTTCAAGTTTTTCCAGGGGGGGCAAAGGGTCCAAACACAATACAATTTCATCAGAAAACATAAAAAACCACGCCCACTTATGTGTGAATACATTGATTTCTCAAAGTCAGGGGGGGGAATTGACCCCCCCCCCTGCCCCCCTAAATGACGGGCCTGCCCTTTGCCCCCCCCCTCTCCATACAAGCAGCCTATGCTCCCATTGCGTCCTAAGACTTGTAACCTCTTGTTTATTATTTTTTTTTTCAAACAAACTTTCTTCACTTTGAACCCCCCCCCGAAAAAAAATCCTGGCTACGGCCTTGGCGAGAAGAGAGAAAGTACGTCCACGCCCGAGCCGGGATTCGAACCCGGAACCTCTTCATCCGTGTCAGACCTCTCTAACTACTAGACAAGGTGGCCGGAGTTCCCTTCGTGGTTTAACATCAACGACACTGACAAGAATATAACTTTCTTCTATTCACCGAAGAATAGTTCATACTTACCAGGGGATTGAGTATGGGCGGCAACTTGCTCTTGTCTCTGATGAAGACGGCAGCGTTCGAATAGAGCACGAAGGGCGTCCAGCAAAGCAGGAAGCACGCCAGCACCCAGAACAGCGTGATGGCCACCTTCTTCTGCTGGGCCACCGAGTTCTCCAGGTCGATGTTGGACGTCTTGCGGATCCGTTGCATGTGCACGTGAATTTCGCGGAAAATCCGGGAATAGCAGAAAATCATGATGGCCAGCGGGATCGCGTAGTTGCTGATGGTTATCAGCGCAGAGTGGGACTTCTCCTTGAGGCCCATCGGGATGGCTGGCCCGCATTGACTAGCACCCTAGAGTAATATTGACGATTCAAATAAAAGATTCTCAGTAAGACCTATGCTTCATATGAGCATGGAACTAAATTTTTATGTAAAATATACAAATACAAATGTCTTGGAAATGAATGCAAATACAAATGTAACGAACAACAGCAGGCTCTGGGCCCAGCTAGGTTGGTCAATTTATAGTCAATTTACAGATCCGGTCAATTTATAGTCCCCAATAGTGGTCAATTATAGTCAATTTATAGCCCTTTCAAAGCTATCCGCTCCCTTGCTCATTACAACCTCTTCCGGTAGGCTGTTCCAGGTGCCCTAGGGCCGTGGTAGCCAGATCGGCAAGGCGTCGGACTCGTGACCGGAGGAACCCGGGTTCGATCCCAGCCGATCAAAGATCCAACATCTTGATTAATGGTGGCTGGGGGACGTTAAAAATGTCGTGGTCACAAAGTCCTCCAAGTGAAACGATACCTCTGGGGGTGCTGGGCCAAGGGTTTGCTCGGCCCTTGGTCTGGTTCAAAAAGAGCAGAGCGCTCTTCAGGGCCCTATCCCGGTTAAACCACGAGTTGTGGTATGCACGGGGGACCCTGGAGTGTGATGTGTTCCAGGTGCCCACAACAGTACTAAAATAGTAATTTTCCTAATATAAGTGATGTTTTAATGCACTGACTTCTTCAGAACAGTGAGTCAAGCAGCATTAATTAGACGTTATTGAACATTTTCAATATGAATTCAGCAGGACCAGCCTGGCTGGGCCCAGGCATTCGGGTATACAGGCATTTGTATTTGAAATAACAACTAGGGATGCACTGATAAGCAAATTGGCTGATTACCGATTGATCGCTGTTCATAATCGCCGATTAATCGACTTGGCCGATTAATTATAATTTTTTTTATGCTATCAATGTCTCCGCCGCTTTTTTCTTTTAAAATTTCGATTTTAGAAATACTAGTGATTTATATATGGAGATTAATGTTCTCCAATTTTCTAACTTTTCCAAAACAATTTCAAATTTTCATCCAATTTCTTTTAACTAATTTTCATATTATTGTTAATAAAATGAACTAAGACACAAAAATTCAAATAAAAATTCAATAGGAGATCATGGTGAGTTCGCTAATTTTGTGGCACTTTTTATTAAAATTTATTTTTATATTATTAGTATCCATTTAGTCCAAAACTTATTATTTGTGAAAATTAAAAAGTTGTCGAAAACACTATAATAATGGAGAAAAATATCGACACATAAAAAATGTTTCAACATTGCACATATGTGCATTGTGTATATTTAGTCGAAGTGGGAAAATTTATTTATTAAAATATTTACAACTATGGGGATCGTTCTTTTAATACTTCGTTCCGTTACAGTTTTTGAATTATTTGTATTGTTTTTTCTCACTACTTTCGTACTACATGTTACTCTTGTGTTTGCAGAAAGTTATTTATTCATTGTTTATCAATATTTTTCGTGGTAAATTCTTGCTCAAGGCATACTTAAAGTAATTTTAATTGAAAAATATTTCTTTCTCCGTTTAATCGGCAAACTTTAGCCGAAAATAAATAAATAGAAATAGGGGTTGGTTAGGTTAAGTGAGCCCAATTTTTAGAACAGTTCGTTTTTAAAGCCTTATACACAAGTTTTAAAGCAAAACAGCTTAAATTTGCTGACCTATTTTATCTTGGAAATTATTAATAAACACGTTCAGCATTATTTCCTAAAAAATGCTTTAAATATTTTTAATTATCTTATTCTTTAAACAAGAAGTTCTGTCAAGAACTAAACGAGCCTACTTTCCCGTACATCGACATCGGCATTCTCGCATCTGATCATTATTCTCTTGATTATCTGAGACTTAAAATTATGTCAAACATACCTTTTTAGCACTTGGAGCTGATTTCGAAAAGCAAAATATACCCCTTTCATCAGATGAAGTAGACACGTAAAAAGTAATTAACGAATAAATAAAGTTTTGTCGCACCTTTTAAAGAGTGTTCCTCCGTAGAAAAAATCCTCATCGTTTTCAAAAAAAAAAAAAAAATAATAATAATAATAATAATAATAATAAAATAAATAAATGAATAAATAAAAGTACAAAGAGCATCAAAACACATTTTATCAAAGAAAGAAAAAAAAAAGAAAAAAAAAACTCGTCCGTTAATAAAATGTCTCGAATTTCACTTTTAATCTGTTGCCAGTTGTTAAATATAAATAAAGAATAAAATGTTCTCGTGAATGAAAAATTTTTGTTACAAAAAAAACATCGTCTGCCAAAAAAAAAAAAAATAAATAATAATAAATAAAATAAAACAAATTTATAAATAAACAAAAAATCGTCTGCACAGTCAGTAATTTTTTTTTTCTGAGCCTGCATTTCCGCCATGTTTGCGGAGTCGGAGTCGGAATCAGAGTCCTCATAGAAGATTACTCAGAAAAGTACGTTACAAACATTATTTATCAAAACCATTTTCTTACAAAGTTAGTTTGAAGGAAATCCGACTTTAAGTTCAGGATCAACATTCAACTTAAATTCCCCGTAGACGCTAATGTTAATTTTTTTTTCTGAACGGTTCAATATTGAACGAAAAATGGTTCAAATCAAAAAGCGAAATATGGGAATGCATGGGAAAGCCTCTCCGAGATCTTTCAAACAAAAAAAAGTTTATTCCATTCGGATGGTTCACTCAAAAGTTATTAGGTGGGGAAAGGTTGCTTGAACGGTTCAATGTTGAACGAAAAAGTGTTCAAATTGAAAATTTTAATACGGTAATGAAGTATCCTTGCTGAGATCCTTCGAACAAAAAAAAGTTTTTTTAAATCGGACTGTTCACTCAAAAGATATTAGGGGTGACAGCTTGATTGAGCGGTTCAATGTTGAACGAAAAATTGTTCAAATCGAAAATGTAGATACGGGAATGAAGTATCCTTGAAAAGATCTTTCGAACAAAAAAAAGTTTGTTCAAATCGGATTGTTCACTCAAAAGTTAGCATCGCGGGACCGGTTGTTTGAACGGTTCAAAGTTGAACCAAAAATTGTCGAAATCAAAAAATCAAATATAGGAATGAGCTGCACTCGCTGAGATCTTTCGAACAAAAAAAAAATTTATTCCATTCGGACGGTTCACTCAAAAGTTATTAGGTGGAGAAAGGTTGCTTAAACGGTTCAATGTTGAACCAAAAGTGTTCAAATTGAAAATTTAAATACGGTAATAAAGTATCCTTGCCGAGATGCTTCAAACAATAAAAAGTTTGTTTAAATCGGACTGTTCATTCAAAAGTTATTAGGGGTGACAGCTTGATTGAGCGGTTCAATGTTGAACGAAAAATTGTTCAAATCGGAAATGTAAATACGGGAATGAAGTACCCTTGAAAAGTTCTTTCCAACAAAAAAAAGTTTGTTCAAATCGGGCTGTTCATTAAAAAGTTAGTATCGCGGGACCGGTTTTTTGAACGGCTCAAAGTTGAACCAAAAATTGTTCAAATCAAAAAATCAAATATGGGAATGAGCTGTACTCGCCGAGATCTTTCCAACAAAAAAAAGTTTGTCCAAATCGGAATGTTCATTCAAAAGTTATTAGGGGGGGACAGACAGACCGACAGACCGACCGACCGACCGACCGACCGACCGACCGACCGACCGACGCACAAATTCCCCATCTCAATACCCTACTTTCAAATTTTTAATTTTTCGATATTCATTTTACCTTTTTATTTTTTTCACTTGGCGATATTTTTTGGACTTGGCGATATTTTTTTAACTTGGCGATATTTTTTGGACTTGGCGATATTTTTTAGATGCATTAAGCTACTTTTGATACTTTTTTCGTCTTTCTTTTATTTTTAACGGGAAAGTAGGCTAAAAAATGGTATGGGGGACCCACATACCATCTAGGAAGGAGTAAGTGGGCCACCCTCCATTTATTTATATTTAAAGTGAGTATATTTTGAAAAGGGGTTTGTGGGTCCTACCCAGTGGCGTACTCGGGGTGTGGGCTGATAGGGCTGCAGCCCCCACCGAAATTTTCCAAACAAATTTTTAAAATTTAAGCTGAAATCGTTTATTTATTTTTATTTTTTATTTTTTTCTTTGCTTGCTGAAATCAAGAGATGAGATTTTTTTCTTTTTTTTAAATAAAACTAAATACGGGGTAAAATTAAAAGAAAGGGAGGAAAAGTAAATTCCTATTTCTTCTTCTTTTTTTTTTTTTTTTATCTTTCCATTTTACTGTATGCGACGTGTATGGTTATCCTATAATTCAATTTTGTTGACAAAGTAGATTCAGAATTCCAAGTAGGTTTCTGAAACACAGATTAATGCTTGTTCATTCATCTAATTCTGTTAAATAAATTTCAACAAATGTGTGATTGAAACCCAATATTAGGTATTAGTAAAATAAAAGGCAAAAAAATAATGTTATTAAATCTGAAATTTGCAAAAATTCTTCCTGCACTTGTTTAAGGAACACCATCTTCAATGAAGAAAATGTTTAAAATCTCAATTTTATCATTTTCTATTTTTATCAAACGCTTTACTTCTCAACAATAATTATAATAATGAAAACATATTTTTTAATAATCTATCTTGTAATCTAAAATTAGCCTTGCTATCAGAAATTCGGAACATTTACTTTTCTTAACTACATTTTATGAGGTGCCCCGCCTCCTCCTCTCAAAGAGTCTTGGCTCACCCCCCCCTCCCCCCCCTGAAATGATTTGTCTGCGACAGCCGTTGGTCCTACCTAACAAAGTATGCAAAATTTTAGTAGGGAATATTTTTCTATAAATGTATCCATTAATGAGATATTTACTTACATTTAAGTGTGTATGACAGAAAATTATAAAACGGAATACAAAACATTTATGTCTGTGAAATTCATTAAATGCCGTTAGGCGTATTTTTCGCTTTTACATATAAATTAATGTTGAATAAACATAATGGAGTCGATTAAGATCAGTTTTGGTAATATAGAAAAAAAATTATAGGTTGAAAAAAGAATGGAAACACTTAATGGCAGCGTCTATTTGAAGTTTGCTGAGGGAGAAACATTACCATTTCATCCCCAGTTATAATTCTAACATCACTTACATTAAACCAATAAAAAGTGTAGCTATTTCTATTCTTTCTATCAAATTTTGCAGTATTTTTTTCATTTGTATCATATTTTAAAATTAGACCTTCAGAATACTTTATAGTTTTCTTTGATGCAAGTTTCACAAATACATAGTTACCAGCTTTTGCAGTTTCTGTAGCTGAACCATCAATTTTTTCTAGGTCTGCATAATTAGCTTTCATTTCATCGTAGAAATTGCTTCATCAAAACTGCTTTTCATTTTAAAATCATCATTATTATGAGGGGGCCCTCTTACCCTAATAGAGAAAAACCACGAGGTAAGTAGGACCCCTCCCCTTAAACACTTATGAATAATACTTTGCATAAAAATTCTTATTGCAATGTGTACTTTAGGTTAAACTCTACAAGAAAACTAGATGAGCATAGAAAAAATAATAAAAACTAACATTGAAACACTTCTTTGAAAAATGTTGCTTGAACTCGCAAAAAAAAAAAAAAAAAAAAAATCTTTTGGAATTTTTTTTTGACATAAATTATATGATCGAAAAAAAAGTTCCACGAAGCCTTAATATGTGCAAAAGCAATCACTGTGATGAAATTTGACGATAATCAGTACAAAAAAGTATAAAAACCATATGCGCATTTCAGTTTTAAGGGGGGTGGCCCACTTACCCCAGTGGTCCACTTACCCGAACCAACCCTGCTCATGTTTCTCGCCTTCCAATTTAAAAGTTCTGTAATTTAATTATTCATAATAGTGCCTTGTGAATAGCAGCTGTGAGAGTCATATTTTAATATTTCATTCATTTTGTGCACCTTTTGAACTATTTGTTTTGCTTTTATTCTGTACACTTCCATATTACATGTAATAATTCAATGAAAGATACTAACGGAATTTTACGCACCATTTTATATTCGTTTTTGTTCCATCCAATCAAGGGTCCTATGGCACAAAACATGGCCCACATCCATGAGGCCACGATCATCATTTTTATTCGCCTCGGTGTCATGGCTCTAGAAAGAAAAGGGGCGAATCAATATCATTGACCATCAACACAAAAATTGGTTTTTACTCATTTGAAAGATCATGTTTTTTTATATACAACCTAATGGATGCTTGTTCCAAGGACTGCTTACTTAATGCGACTAACATATCACAGTAAAACTTAGAAAGAGCACAATTGTAATTAAATATTTTTAATCATTATTTATTTCCTTTTTCTTTTGGGGAAAAATTTCACTGTAAAAATGAGTTTTGAGTGTAACAAATATTAAATCTCAGACCAGAAGCGACCAGGCAGAAGGTTACGAATGTTCACTATGACCTTCCAAAAAAAATGTCCTCACTTGACATTCCTATTTAGAAAATATTACTGTTGTTTTCTGTTTATTTAGCAAGTGGCCATGCAGCGAGTCTGCTGTCAACCAAAACATACTGTTCATGTTCAAAGTTATTTGTTCATTTGATGATCGGGGGGGGGGGGAACAGTTAACTCCTCCCGTGGCTTTGGGAAAGTAATGTACACGTAAGCGGGCTTGGTTTTCGCTAATTTTTTGCTATTTTACATTGATTATGTATCCTTTGCCTCCCCCCGGCCCCCTAGAAAGATTCGAAATGGTTTGCCTGATCGTTTTTATCAATACAATCGTTTTATTTGTATGTGGAGATGGATATCAGAAGCTGTCCTTCCGTTAAAGAAAAATCACTACTTATTAGAGAAAACCATTGAGTTATTGAGTTGGAGAAGAGAAGCCGAGCTAATATTTAGAAAAGTGCCAATTTGAGTCCCAAGTGAATTTCACTAGTATTTCAATAACTAGTTAAAAAATAATTTTCCCCAGAAAGAAGATAAGGTTTTGCTTTCATTTCATCTAATAACTTCAGAAGAAAAAAAAAATTTTTTCTTCAGAAAATATTGTTTTTATACATCAAAAATCAGATCGGTAACGTGTCCCCAGTAGCAAAGCTTAGCATGCAAACAAGGTCATGCGCACTTTCTAACTTCCCACAAAAACGCACTTGCACAAAAAACGATTCTATTTTTACCCCTTTGTTAATATTTTACTTAATTTTTGTTTTAATTGATTTCTGATTTTCTAGTCAATGGAAGAATAAGAAATGCGAATCTAGCCAATGCGGCGGAACTAGTGTGTCCCTAGTTTAGCCGTCAGAGCGGTAACAATAACTTCCGATCTATGTTTAGGCTCCAAAAATCATTTCCTGCACCTATACCACCTGATACTGAGTACCTGGTGGGATGTTTTATCGCATGGTAATTAAAAATTTGCATTTCTGCATCTAAAATTGTAGGAAAGATTTTTTAAAGTGATTTTATAAAATGTGTGTCATTTAAGTCATCAGATCGGTAACACGGGCTAAAATAAGCAGTTTTTATTATTTTAAAAATTATTTTAATATATAAGTATAGTTCTTTATTACAAGTGAAAAAACCACGTGTTTGATTTTGGTTTAGCGCGATCGACTCGGAAATAAAAAAAAAACTTTGGCAGTTTCTCAGATCGGTAACAGTCAGAGCGGTAACATTGAAAAACAGCGAATATGTTACCGAACTAACTCACACGTTTCAGAATTATTAAAAAGCAAAAATTATAGGTTTTAGCCATATATGGGTGATTCTACAAAAATGGGCAAATTTGTGTTCCATACTGATTGCTCTTTTTGTTTTTAATTTAATAAAAAACTATTTTGGAAATATTTTTATGCATCTTTTGTTCTATAATTTCCGTTATCAACAATGTCAATATTTAATTATTATTCATTTTAAAAAAAGGATATTAGATTGAAATGTCATCCACATGCCCTGTCCCATAGTGTAATTTTCACAATCAATGGAATATAGATTTAAAAAAAATAAGTGATTTTTTTTTCAAGAGTTTTTTATTTATAAATATGAATGTGTGCAAGATGTAAATCACAAAAAGAGCAAAATAATATGAAAATAATATCTTTAAAAGTTAATCTGAACTTTGTCCCAGCAATTATCAGTCATCCACATGTCTAAAAAGTATAGAAATTTTTCTCTGAAATGTTTTATTTCAAAATCTGGCAACACATCTTAAAATAAAGCATGGAACTTTGTTATTCCTGGCTGAGGATTAATTTTGCTGTTCTGCAATTACTTTGTGATAAAAAGCAAGCTAAACTCAACTTTCAAGGCAAGTGTTTTCTATCTTTGTCATTAACATGCCCCACAGAATGCATGTAAAATGTACATGTAAATAAATTTTGATAATGAATAATCCTAAGGCTTACATTTGTGGGTTCTAATTCGAAGTGAAGCCGAAAAATATTCAGATATGACTTTCGGAGAACACAATTACTTGTGTTTTGTCATTCACATGCCCTTTTTCTATTGCATTCACATGCCCCAATATAAGATACGTGGATAAATCAAAAGCCAAACTATGACTGTACAATGTTTAAAAATTATGTCTAACAGTTTATTGCTTAAAAAAATTTCATTAATATACCTATTGTGTCTGTGTTATTCACATACTTACTGTGTTATATTCACATACCCATCGTCATCCACATGCCTTTTTTATCATTCACATATGCCTTCAAAAAAATAAAAATCCAAAAATACAATAAAATACAAACATTTAAGCTCTGCTGATATTCTATTTTAATTATGTAACTTATCAAGTGCTTTGCTGATTTTTTTCAGATTTTTAATTTTAAATTAATTTTCTGAAATCTACATGTTAGAAATATTCCCATTTTTGTAGAATCACACATATATTAAATATTTTTGCTCTTAAAAAATGAAAAGCAATGAGTTTTAGTACATTTGCTTCACTTGTGGTTTGTATGACCTGACAATAGAAGTTAGTAAAATAAGAAAAATTGACACTGCAGAAATTAAGTTAATTAATTATTATTATTTTTTTTTGTGCTTCAAGTTCTGATAACTTCGCTAAATAACTAGATAATAACTAGCATGCTAAATTTGAATTTCTGATTAAGCAATTAAATTTCCTGCAACTAATTAAAGAAAAGCAAGCAGCAGAGTTGTGTGTTGAAAAAGTTGAAGTTGTGTGTTGTTTCAAAACAAAACAAATGTTTTATTAGCTTGGATTTGCTAATCTCATAATTTATTTCATCTAAAAACCTTACCGCTCATTTTTATTTCCAAGAAATGCTTTTTTATAATGAAATTTGATTTTTTGGCTAATATATATATTTTAATATAATTATCTTAATTCTATGTTTAAAATGCAAGGAAATATCATTTTTAGAGATGTTAACGAAGACTGAAAGCATAAACTCAAATATGTAGCTCATATTAACATCAGATCTGTAACACTCATCAGATCTGTAACGGCTTAAAAGTGAATAATCTAAGGAGGGGGTAAATAACTTCCTTGACCTACCCCCTTTTATTTTCTTGCATTTAGACCAAATTTAGACTTAGAATCCAATATTAATTTTTTTTCTGCAAAAAAATTTTTTAATCAGAAAACTCCAACCTCAAATTGGCACTTTTCAAAATATTGGCTCAGCCATCATTCGAATTGTACCGCGCGATAGAGTGCAAAAAAGTCGTAAGTGAAGTTTGACACAGAGATTGATTAAGAAAAGTGAGAATTCTGGCACAAATAAGAACTAGGGCCCTTGTCGAATAGTCATCAACAATTCTAATCAAAAATGAAGGCTTCATTATTTATTTTTCGGAGGTTTGCTGAAGCCATGTCCTTTCGTTTTTGCTACTAAAAGGCTTGGAGTCTTCTAGATTATTATTTGTCGGTTAACAATAAATCACATAACATGCATGCACTTTGTAACGACCCATTCTAACTGAAAATGACCTTTCAATTAACTTCAGCAAATATTAGTATTAGTTGTGGTAATTACACTGTAAAAAATATTGCATAATAACATATTTAATATGAAACCAAAGTGCTTAGACGTTGCTTTGTGTATTTTGCAGTTTATAATAACGAAATTAAAATGCTGATTGTTAACAAAGACATTAAACAGTTCACTTTATTTTATCAAATCGCAAAACTTGGGACCAAATTAAATGCTCAATCTCAAAATTGATAAATAAATCATAAAATATTGAAAATAATTTAGTAAATTCTAAATACTTGAAAAACTGGTTTGAGGGGGGGGGGGCTTTTAAGGATGGATTCCTTGCACAGTCACTGAACACACTTAAATTATTCCCTGGCTAGGCGGTCTATTGCAGTGGCCGCCGCTTTTATGAATCATGTTTGTTCCGAACAGTTTTGATTGAATAAAGCGGCTAATTCAATTAAGCTGGGTTTTGTTCTGTTTTTGATGATTTGATTCATTAAAGCGGTTGATTCAACTAACCGGCGTCCACGTTACCACGTTCTTCAAAACCAGACACGTAAATTGACGCTTCCGATTTTCCATTATGATCTGGCGAATTTGAAAACTGCTGTTATTATTGTTTTATCCCCGAATACACCTGAGTAATGTTTCAACATTTCCTCTTCTCCTACTTCCTTCCTTCTAAACAATTCCGGTCGTTGGATTGAATGCTCCCGTCTCCTCGACTAAGATTACAGTTTTCGCGTTGTTAAACAAGACAAATAGTAGAAGCACATGCAAAGGCTCTCCATTTAAAAATAACGTCGCTTTCGCAACATTCGTTTGGAGTAAGTTGCGCCATTACGGTTAACTTATCACCACTTCAGGTTTTTCGATATTCAGTGGAACCTCGGTAAATCGACACCCCACGGGACCACGAAAATATGCCGAGTTAAACGGGTGTCATCTTACCGAAGTTCCATAATCTTCATTACAGTACACTCCGGATTATTTGCGGAAATGGGCGGCACGGGTATCGCGGATAATCCGACAAAAGCATAAAATAAGGAGTATAGAAGATAAAAAATGTCTTTTGCTTGAAAATAATTGCATTACACTTAAAACGTGATATGTACAAACAGTGACGATAGGTGCAACATAAAAATATTTGTATTTGAGGTTCTTAAGCATATAAAATCCGTAAAGAAGTGGTACTTACGATAACGCTCAGGTAAATTAATTTACTGGAGAAAGCACACCGCACTCTTGGGAAGAAATGTTAAGAAAAAATAAATTTAAATTCGTGCTTTTTCAAAAAAATCAGTTAATTTGGTTTGTTTCTTTCCCTGGACCCATCGGATAATCGAGAGTTTACTGTATTGTAGTGTTTTGTGTATTGCTTATTTACTAGTGCTTATCATCAATGTTGTAAAAACTAATTTCAGTAGCATGGTTCTTCCTTTTTTTTTTTTTTTTTTTTTTTTGAACAAATAAATAGGGCTTTTTTGAGAACCTTATTAGGAATAAATCCGTAGGTTTTTGAAAAGAGATAGGAATCTCCTACTCACACTAATTTGAGAAACATGTGTCATGCTGTCGCTGCCTTGTTTCTCTTCTACATTGCATTAGGTACATTTTTCCAGCTCTATCTCTCATTTTTCGTAGCTCTAGGATTGCACCAACAACACAAAATGCGGTAGCTGTCTCTTCTGAGTTCTAATTTGAATTCTCAAAAAGAGCTATTCCCCAAAAAATATGAATTTGCTAACCCATAAGCCTCTAACTTCTCAGAAATGGTTGAAGTGAAATAATATCGGTAGCATAAAGAGGATTAAAATAGTCAATGGATGTCTACTTATCGAGGTTCCTATAGCTATGTGTCAAGTTAGAGAGGTTTGTATACATTGAAATTGTCAAGTTAGAGAGGTTTGCATACATTGAAATTAACAATGGACCAGCTATTGGAAAACTAAATGTCGACTTACTGAGGCTGTCGAGTTATTCACGTGTCGAGTTACTGAAGTTCTACTGTATTTGAATTTTTAATTCATCTGGTCAGGTTATGAATGAGCCCATTATTTATGAGCGTCAATTGAGCCGTTTACTTCAAAAACCGTTCAACAAACAATCTCTAAAAGTTCGAAAACGTTTAACTCCTATTTAAAAAAAATCTATAAAGGTTGTAACCTTTTAAACTAAAATTTACACATGTTTAGATATATTTCTTTCAGTAAAAAGTGTTGTAGTCGAGATTGAATATTTTAATGTGATGCTATAAATGTTTTCTCAAAATTAGAAATTTTGTCTCTTGAATGGTTTATGAAATAAACGATTCAATTAAACCCTAATGCTTTTGAAAAATTTATGTTTTTTACAAACATATGGACTTCGTTTTTATTGTTTTCCAATAACATCTGCACACCCTTTGCCCCCACTCCATATCCTTGAAAAAACTCTAAATAACAGGGCTGGCTAAGAAATAATCTTTTTACTCTTCATTTTACAAAAAATGGGGGGGGGGGCAATCTTGTACGCAACATTTATGTCCAGCACGTAAAAAAATAAAATGTTAAAATTGTCTTATACAGAATTGTTTTCATAAAAACTTTCGTTAAAAAAGAGCATTTAAACAATTTTATTATAAAAACTCTGAAAAAAAAAAGTATTTACTTCAAATAAAGCTTTATTATCAAACCTTGTTCCATCTTATCTCATACATTCTTTTTGAATGCCGCCACGTGTAAACAATGTCTTTTATTATTAAGAACAACCAGGTTTTCACGTCTATCTGATAAACATCAAAATGTCGTCTTCCTTTGTTCTAACAAACCGATTAAATTATCTTATTCTGTTCATGTCACAACTGCGTCACATTACTAATAAATGATTGTTTTTCCGTTTCTCGAAAATAACTCCTCTTGTCTTCTTTGAACTTTAATTTGTATTCTATTACGGGTATTTAGATGGTGTAATCAATTTATTCATTTCTATTTTGCTTTTATTCTCTTTTTTTATCAAATGACTTCTTATGCTGTCCACCTTGTCTAGTGGTCGGAGAAGTACGACACGGATGCGGAGGTCCCGGGTTCGAATACCGGTTTGGGCATGGATGTACTCTTTCTCTTCTATCCTTGTCCTTTCTTTGTGTGAATGTGTTGTTGTGACGTAAATAGTTGCCTACCCTATGAACGGGGTCCCTATGGCATATGTGTACTGTGGGAGTCGGACTTCACACCAATTTACGGTACAGTTAGACTACAAGACAACAACGGCAGCAATTGATTTTTCATGAAATTCCTAATAATGAGTTCAATTACAACTGAAGAATTATAACGCATTTACACACGGAATTTAAAGCAGCCGCTTCTTCATTGCAAAGAGCCAGAACTTCGCTACAATTGCTAAATCGAATACTAAACAATTTGAATGCCTGCCCAAAGCTAATCAGGAAAACTGGTGGTTAAAATTTCATTGAAAGAATTTCACAAAAAATAATAAACATTGACGCAATTGAATTATTAAACTTAAAAAATGATAAATAACATTGTAAGGTTAAAAAAAAAAACCTTCTGAGTATATATTTAACTCTGACGTGCCAAGGAATTAAAAATATAAAGAGAAATATTGTTAAAAAAGAATCCCAAACGTAAAGAAATAATCTCAGGAAAATAATTACTTCTAATATTGTACAGGTTTTTTTTAAAAAAAGGGGAAGAAATAAGCGACTAACTTGAAAGAAACACGGGGTTTCATCATTAACAAAATCGGTAAAATACGAGAAGTTTTATTTATTTTTTTTAGAAGTTTCGATTGGAGAAAAAACTGAAGCGAAGTAAAATGTGTTGTTTGCATTTCAAAGCAGTAAAAAAAAATTTTAAATCGTTTCGTTCGTTTTCCCTGCACCTCACAGAAAACGAACTGAACCGAAACCAGTCATTCATCATAAAGGTCTCTGACTACTAGATGCCCGGTATGTTCACCTTCCAGCTGCACGAAAGAATTTGCATCACAAATATTTTTCCTGTTTTTGTTGCCACTCAAGGATACAAAATTTTTGCTTGGAATTTAGAAAAAAAAGCAATGATGAAACGAATAAATATTTAACTTCTACAAGGCAATCTATTTTTCCCGTACTCCATTCTTGCAGGTGTGTCGTTTGTACTTATGTATTTGCACTTTTACTAAGGAATTATGAGTTTTGGCTCTTAATTTTAACATATTTGAATAAAAGTACTCATTATGCATCTTACTATGAAGCATCAACTTTCTAAAACAACTCGAATATAAACTTAAAGCTCAAGCTACTGCTGCGTTTTCTGTTTATCGCTCCGTAATTTTGCACCACAGTTGAGTCGTTTAGAACCCAAACCAGGTAAATCCATTTTTATTGAAATGTAATTTTATTTAAAAAAAGTTTAAAAGCTCCTTTACCAATTTCTTAAAGACAATAGATCAAGAACCCTACTAAACCTCAACAAAAGTGAGTATAAAGAAAGGATTTTAGGTAAAAAAAATTTTAGATCTATACAAAGCCGGATTAAAGATTTGAAGGCCCATAGGCATTTGAAATGAGGGGGCCCCTTCACCACATGGATTTGATAAATGAGATTTTTAACCGACTTCAACAAAGAAGGAGGTTATCAATTAAAAGCGTATGTTTTTTTTTGTTCGCACATAACATCTGATCTACTGAACCTATTTTAACGATTCTATTTTTAATCGATAAGAGATGGTGTAACTTAGGTACCATGTACTCATATGACGATATTTGTTCACTAGAAAAAGAGTTATTAAGGAAAACAGTAAATTCCATGTCATTTCCCCATTAAATTATTAAATTTTCAATCCATTGTTGCAAAAATTTTGTTGCCTCGCAACAGCAATATTAATAGTAATCAAGATAAAAATTTTGAACCAAGGCTTCTCTGGAGAAAGTATGAAATATTAATAAGTAGTCGAATTTAAAGCGATTTGTCCTAAATGATTAAATATGAAATCCATTGTTACAAAAGCGGTTGATATGAAACTGTAATAATAATGATAATGAGAATTTTACAGGAAGATTTTAAACTAAATCAAACATGAAACTCATTAGCGGGAACGTACGTAGTATATCTTACAATCTTAAGAACAACGAGAAACTAAAATTGCTTTGAAATATACGAGTAAATTAGTTGAAAAGCCGTTGATATTAAAATGGCTTTGATTAAGCTAGTACACAAATAAATACCAGAGAATAACAAAGATTATTTTTTAGTGTCAATAGCTTAAAATTTTAGACGCGTTGATAGTTTCTTCCTTTTTTTTTTCCACAGTTTATTTTATGGAGCATTTACTTAAGAAAATTAGGTGAAGTTTCGTAATGGAAACATTACCTTATTTCATAAGTGCACTTATACTAAAAAGAATAAAATAAAATAATTTTGGAAAAAAATAGAACCGACTTCAGCTAGAAATTGCTCTAAAAAGTAAAATATAATTTTTTTCTTTGAACACCATCGAAACTACTTTTAAACATAAGTTTTGAAGTCAGCGCAAAAATGATAGGTAAAATGATATTTAACCACATTTTGCCAACATTTTTTCAGAGAAACCATTGAAAATTAAAAGCAGAATATTTGTACCATTACACGAATGTGTGGTAATCAATGAAATGAGTCCATTAAAATTTATATTTATAGTTGAATTGTAGTTGCGTATGATTCTATACATTGTTTCTGCGCCGACTTCAAAACTTATGTTTAAAAGTAGTTTCGATGGTGTTCAAAGAAAAAAATTATTTTTTTACTTTTTAGAGCAATTTCTAACTGAAGTCGGTTCTATTTTTTTCCAAAATTATTTTATAAATAACTGATTTATATTATGCAAATATATTTTAATCATTAGAAATTGTTATTATGGAATACATAATCATAATGACTATGTTACATACAGGGTGTCCACTCCAATCGTGGACCAATAGCTAATTTCTAAACCGTTAGAGATAAGCATATAGTTTATTTAGGAAAAACTCTCCAAATTACGAAAGGAATTTTGGGTCCATTCAATGTTTTTCAAAAAATCAAATTTTGAAAGAGTAACGAAATTTAAATTTTTATACAGCCCCCGAGTCCTATCAATCATGTTTGGCAAAACATTCTTGACACTGTAACGTTTAAAACTAAAAAAAAATCACTCTTCTACCACAAAAATTGACCGAGTTATGACGTTTTGAAAAATCAAGATTTTGAAGGATTTCGCAAACGGTCCCTTAAGTGATCTCTCGATGACGTCATAAAACAATGCAAAATCTTGATTTTTCAAAACGTCATAACTCAGTCAATTTTTGTGGTAGAAGAGTGATTTTTTTTTTAGTTTTAAACGTTACAGTGTCAAGAATGTTTTGCTAAATATGATTGATAGGACTCGGGGGCTGTATAAAAATTTAAATTTCGTAACTCTTTCAAAATTTGATTTTTTGAAAAACATTGAATGGACCCAAAATTCCTTTCGTAATTTGGAGATTTTTTCCTAAATAAACTATATGCTTATCTCTAACAGTTTAGAAATTAGCTATTGGTCCACGATTGGAGTGGACACCCTGTATATAAATAGTATTAATGGTAAGCAAGGCTTAATTTGCATAGAGAGTAAAACTCCTGCACTAACGAAATTTAATATTTTAGGCGAAATTCGTGCTATTCACGAGATAAAATAAGTTGTGGGTACTTTTGGACTCTTGCACCTCTTTTGGTAGAAATTATGCCCTGAGAAAGAAGTTGGATGGAAGTATGAACGTTTATTTAAGTTCTATACGCATATTGCATCAAATAATGTTCTTAACGTTTAGCTCAGTGCCATTTCAAGTTAAAAAAGGATATCTTCAGGATTTCTCTTTGAAACCTCGAGGCCCATAGGCAACTGCCTACGTTTCCTATTTAGTAATCCGGCCCTGGATCCATAGTTCTCGGGACTATGGATTTTGTGAAATGGTTAACTGGTTTTGATTCTAAACGACTCAATTATTAACTTATCATCTTGCATCACATTCAAAGGAAAAATTTAAACAATCTTACCTAGAAAATGGCCTTGTAATTGAAATATATTTGTGTACAGAAATGTACATGAGTGTATGAATGGAACATATAAGGAACAGGGCCATGGTGAATGCATTTAATTGGCATAGAGTGTGTCCAAACACCCAACGTCCTTTCAAGATAGTTATTAAAGACACCGGCATATCCATTGCAGCAACCAGAATGTCTGCCACAGCCAAATTCACAATGAACATGTTAGTCCTTGTTCGCATTCCTCGGTGACGAAGAATAGTGATGATGACCATGATGTTGCCACCGATGGCGAGGATGATTATGAGGATGATGATGATCGACAAAGGAACGACTACCGGATAGCCATAGAACAAGGAAGTATCGTCAATGAAGATGAGTTGCTTTGTATCTGGAGTTATGTGCCTCGTTTCGTTGCCATTGGTACTGTTGAATTCTGAAGAATTCATCTCTGCCGAGAATGGAGGCCTGGAAGAAAGAACTGGGTTACACATTGAAGTTGGAAAAAAGAAAAGCTAGATAAAAATTCCTATAAAGAATTGAACAGTTATTCTCCAACGGTGTTTATAATAATTAAACTTTTACTGAAAGGTTGAAATTTTTGATAGTAAGAAAAAGTTTGCTTTTGAAACTATAAGTATGCGTTTACTTGAGATCATTGAAAGTATGAGCTTTTTTTTAATGTTGGCCATTTTATCGCTCTGACAGACTAGCTGCAAAGAATACATGTCACAAAGCCAAGAATCACGCTTGACTTCTTCAAACTTTTAAATAAAATCCGTGCCATTTTTTTTTCTTTTTTTTTCTCTATTTTTCTATTTCTTTATTTTATTTCATTTTTGTTTTTATTTTATTTTTTATTTATTTTATTTAATTTTATATTTATTTTATTTAATTTAATATTTATTTTAGTTAATTTTATATTTATTTATTTATTTATTTTTATTTATTTATTTATTAACACAGCTATAATTTTTCAAAAATGTCTCATATTTTGTGAATTGGTACTTTCATCTGTATCTATAGCTTAAACACATTAAGTGATTGATTAAACCTTGAATCATATTTGTACTCCGAAGCCATACGTTAGCCATTACGAAGCATCATATATGAAATCAAGCAACGACAAATTAACAGAACAGCATTATTTACCTTATTCTAATGCATATATTTTGTGTGACAGAACACCTCGAAAACATGTCCCCCCCCCCTTTCTTTTCTTTTTCTTTTTTAAAGCAATCACACATTGCTTTAAAATAACTTGACAGTAGTTGATGACATTTTTTAGATTAAAGGAAACATTTTTTGTGATGGGTTGCCGTTTAAGAAATTACAGCTAAAATAAGAATATAAATTAATTTTAAACATTTGCCGCAGACAATAAATAGGGGAAGACCGCCTATATTGGACCCCCTAAGAATAGGAGGCCTGTGTCGCTAAATGTGAAGAGAAACAAAAATGCAAAATAGGCCATCGTAAGCTAAATTTAATCAGGAATCGCCCTAGGACCTTATATTTTCTGAAAATATGAAAATTATTTTTAAAAAAATTATCTTATAAAAAGTTGCAAAAGTCCAATTTAGGAATATGTGCGCCTAAATTGAACCATGCGCTTCCTAAATTGGACCGTACCAGGAAATCATAGAATAATTTATGTTTCAACTATAAATCTTTTTTGGAGAATTTGCAATAGAGTTTCTTTTGCTTCGGTCACACTTGGGCAGTGTGGATAAACTCAAGGATGGCATTTCATGGACTTAATCATGTTTTTCACTTTATATCGCGAATATTGCAATAGCAATTGTTTTGTGCAGTTACATGCTTCTTCTTGTGTGACTTTTTCTGTTCTATGCTTCTTTCATACCGCGTTAGAATGATTGCTGAGATAGCCTTCCTTTTTGTTCTTTCTATTTTTAGGTAAGGTGATATGTGAGCCGGGGCTTTACAAAATCATAGTTGGAGTTGACAATCATGCTTTGATGAGAACTATCAGCTGATTCTGCAGAGCTTGTAATAATTTAAGTCGTAGCTGGTTCTTGTCAATGGTGTACAACAGTACAACTTACGCCGAACATGTAGTATTTTCACCTTGAGTAATTTCATCTGGACTACTTACCTCTAACTCTGCTCCAGCCAAATCAATGCCGTTAAACACATGTTAATTAACAGACCATACTCCTGTTCTTTAGAATCAACTCACAGCATTTGCCATGGTCTTGGTTGCGGTTTGCCCATAAGAGTTACAAAACAGTTCTTCTACGCGATATTGGGTAATGGATTTCATTAGATGTTCTCGCATCCATGCATCACATGCTCGATTAAAATATGTAGATAGAGACTGAATAAAGACTTTATCTACGTGCATGGTGTGCTTAAAGAGAAAGCATTATTATATCGCACTCGTTAGCCAAGTTTATTGCATCTATATTCTTATGTAAGTGCTGTGCGTATCTATAATTGGAGGAACATTCTTTTTACATTGCTTGGCTTAACAGTTTTGATGAAATGTTGTATGAATTGTGTGAATTATCGTTTGTGATCCAACCTTTTTTTTTTTTTTTTGAGAAGCATATTGCTCCCCGGGGGGTGCTTTTACGATAAGCTTATACATGGAACGTAATCTTTTGAAAAGAAGCATGGGGAGGGAGGGGGGCAGCTAGCAATTCTGTTGCACTTATGCAGCAAATCGCCAGTGTGTTTCTAACACGTTCACCACTCATTACTGCTGCAAACTGGTGTTTCTTTTTAAAATCTTTTCGAACAAATCGAAAAATTTCATTTTTTCTCTCGGTAAACCAGCATAAACTTTATTTATATTAATAATTATGTTAAACAACTTGAAACTGCAGCTTAATGGAAAAGGAGAAAAGAAACATATATTTTGAGAATTTGAAGCTTCTAGAAAATGTGCTTCATAAAAAAATGAATATCGTGTATAAGTGTTAAAGTATGCTTAAAATAATCTTAACTACGCTATTAAATCAGATGAGTCACTTATTTTATGTTACAATTAATAAAAAGTCTTGCTTAAAATCATGTTCTTAAATTGGACTACCGGTCCAATATAGGAAATTTTTTTCGGTCCAATAAAGGAAAACATGCCATTTTTTATTCTTCAGCTTATTTCTCTGGCAAAAATTATCACAATCGCGCATGTAAATATATAGGTGTAATCCTTATTAAACATAGATTATCATGCTATAACAGCAGTTTACCTCAGCTTACAAGTTTTAGTACTATCTCACTAGGTGCAAGTCCTCAAAATAAGATTTTACACGTTTTCAACATAAATCATGCCGTAACTCACGCTACGCTGTTCGAAGACTGCTGAAACTTCATACACATTGGTTTTATTCCTAAAACTTTATATTTCCACCGTTAAAGTGTAGCATAGATCTCTGTACTAGATTTTAAGCCCGAGGTCCAATTTAAGCAGTGGTCCAATATAGGCGGTCTTCCCCTATTAGTTGGTTAGGGTCTTGCTCCACATTGACGTAAAGCAGAAAAATAAAGCAGAAACACAAAATGGATTAAATGGTGTTCCTATGGAAAGAATCCGGATTTTCGGTTTCTGCCTTCGGTTTCTGTCGCGTTTTCTGCTGATGTGGAGCAGGGCCCTTACTGCTAATTCTTTAAAGTATAAAATAATGTTCATTATGATGTTTAAAACGAATAAAAAGTGTGAAAAAAACTAACCGATTTATTTTAGAAACATAATTCTGAATACTGATGAATTTTAGAAACATAGAGCGAGCACCGGACTTTAATTCTTGATTGCGAAAACTTTTAATTCATCTGAAAAGAATTTACCTTTTATTTTCACTTATTTTATTTTATTTTAGTTTTGTTATTTACAAATGCAAACAATATTTTTGGAGAGTATTAAAATAGCAACTGTTTAATCCATAATATAGTACAGTTAAGTTGACAGTTGTCCTATTATGTTTTTAAATCTCTCTTTCTCTCTTTTTTACTTTATTCCCAACAGAAAACTATTGTCTTGCAATTACTTCTATTTTAATTATCACACAACGTTTTAATACCTACTTCTAGAGCGAAACATTCATTTCAAATGAAAATGAATTACGCGCCCACGCTGAGTGATACCAACTTAATTACATCCGTCTGTATTTACGCAGAATACATCTATTCAGCTTACCACCAGAGCGTCATTTTAGTAAGTGGCAATATCGGAATTAAGTACACATAATTCATAAACTTAGACAATGTATCTAGTCTCTAACATGTTTCTTTTACGTAGAAGTATAAGGGCTTTGCGCACTACAATTCTACACATTTCATTTCAAAACGTATAATAAACATAATTTTTATCTGAGAAATCAAACATGTATATGCGATTTCTCAAAACATAATACATTACCAAAATTTTGTTTTTAGGAAAGAAACTTTGAGCAAAACTTTCAATGTACAAAACTACACCAAATGTGTAACATATTTTTTGACTACGTCTCGAATTACTAACAAACTTCATGAAAGCAGGTGCTTCTTCGTCTGAATGATTAAAATGTATCAAAATATTATTTTTTCCTTATTTAATGAAATAATGCAACAGCTAATTTATATTTTAGACTAAACTATGTTTTGGGTATTTTCTAATATTTAACCCACTGAGTGGGAGCCGCTGTGTTAGATGAATTCAGAACCATTATGAAAGTTACGCACATTATTTTTCATTAATTTTTATGTTGTGTCTCACCTGAAGTAGCGGTCATGTGTACTGTCTAAAATGTTTTCGTGCGACCTCCGCCGCATCTGCGCATGCGACAAGTCTCTTCTGACTGTCTCGAAATAGGGGGGGAAATGCAACGAGGAAGTAGCAAGCGAACAAAAGCTGAAGGCATCGGGAAGTGCGCATCCAAAACCTATCTCCCCTTTTTCAAATGGAAGCGTTCGTGGCTGCCAGGTGCACAATACGCAAACAGACAGTATTGCCAAAGATTGAGAAAAAAAAAAAGTGTTAGAAAGAAAGAAAAAAAAGTTGAATATCTTTGAGCTAAAACTAAGATAAACTGATTTTTCAAAAAAAGGCAGCCATAATTAACGCCAAATTGATAGTTTGTGGAAAAATGTTTCCAATGTCTCTCCAAATGCAGGCACATAATTAGAAGAAAAAAAAAATGTGATAGAAATTGATATTTAAAATTTGACAGACATGAGGTTATAAAAGTTTCCTTTCACGCTCGCAATTTGTACACTGTAAAAAATGAACATTGTTTTTACAGTATAATACAGCTGATTTTATAGCAAAAAACAGTAAAAATTTGGTATTTTTACAGTAATAAACTGTAAAATTGTTAACTTTACAGTACTGAACTGTAAAATTGCTAATTTAACCGATTATTACTGCACATTTTAAAGTTTTAAACTGGAACCTCAGTTACCAGTATTACATTGTTGTTTTTACAGTATAATACAGCTAAATTTTACTGCAATAAACTGTAAAATTGCTCACTTTACAGTAAGAAACTATAATCGATCGTTTCTCAGTTCATTACTGTGCATTTTACAGTTTTAAATTGGAGCCTCGGCTGCCAGTGTTACACTGTACAAAAAACAGTTCATTTTTTGCAGTGTAGCGTCGATTCTCGCAATCAGCATCACAAAGCGCCCGTTCTTTCCTGGAAGTAAAGCATTTACTCTGTTCATAAAAGATGCGAAGGAACTATTCTGCAGTCTCGGCGGGTATTCTTTTAAAAGAAAATTTATTTGTTTTAAGGAGGAGAGTCAGCAAACTTCCGAGAGAGCTGATGAAAGTTAAACGTATGATTTCGTCCAAATATAGTTCCGAGGATCTCCAAAAATTACCTGCCTTTTAGCACAGCACATTGCATATCCTAAGAATCATTACACTGTAAAAAATGAATGCTGTTTTTACTGTATAATGCAGCTGTTTATAGTAATAAACAGTAATAATAGCTAATTTTACAGTTACAAAGTGTGACTTTTCTAATTTTACAGTACTAAACTGAAAAATTACTAATTTTACAGTTTATTACCGTGCATTTTGCAGTTTTAAACTGGAACTTCTACTGCCAGCATTATACTATTGTTTTTACTGTAATACAACTAAATTTTACGGCAATAAACTGTAAAATTGCTAATTTTAGAGTAAGAAACTAAAATTGCTATTTTACAGTTTAATACTGTGCATTTTGCAGTTTTTAATTGGAACCTCGGCTGCCAGTATTATACTGTAAAAACAACAGTTGATTTTTTGCAGTGTACGATTTTTGGAGTAAAATATTTCCTTACTGTTTGTCCTCGGAGGCGACTAGCTGTCTCCGTCGATCAGCTTATTCATCGTGTTATATCTTTAAATACTAATGTTTGTTTTCGTCATTTAACCACCTCCTAAATCACAGACACAAAGTATCAAATAAATTTAAAGTTACTAAATAGATGCATTAAAAAAAATAAAATTGGCATTAATTAAAAAATTAAACTTCTCTAAGGGTGAAGGAAAACAACAGGCCCTTGATTTAGGGGGGTTGGGGGGAACACCCCCCGCCCTTGGGAGGTTAGAAAATAAATTTACATAAGACTTAGCGCGTCTTGTTGCTTTTTGTTACAATATGCATTGAACTTAAACACTTTGCCTCCCTCCCCCCACCGAAAAATTAATTTGCCTAAAAACCAGTCTACGAAGAAAAAATGAATCCAGTAGTAAAAATTTTGGAAATGAAGCAAACAAAATACACGCCATCTGTCTCCTACCAGCTATTAAATTACCTAAAAACATATATTTAACCCATTAATGCCTGACTTTTTTTTTCCAAAGATATTTTGTATACTGGTTACAAACAGTGTTTAATGGACAGGAAAAATAATAAAAAAATATTATGTAAAAAACAATTTTTTTACTAAGGAAAGAAAAATCGTAACTTAAAAGTTACGATAGACCCCAGAGGGTACATACTTTTTTTACTAAAATTTTTAAAGACATTTTATAAGAAGAAATAAAATCAGCAATTAACATAAACTGGAAAGCTGGGAATAACTTTGAAAACTTTGCTTTTTTTCTTGAAATTGTGAACGATGTAATTTTTGATAAAAATCATATTAAAACTTCTACAGAACAGACTTTACAATGGTTATGTGCTGCAATATGTTAATAACGAATTGAAAGAATACCAAGGTACTAATTGAACACTATTACTTGGTTGAAATGTTCATTTTGGGTAAATTCAGACCTTTTTTTTGGACCGTCCTTAAAAAGGGACGTTAGCATAATTGGGTTAAAATAAATTTTCTTCTAAAAGAATGAGAAAGCATATAGAAAAACTATTTCACATTCTTATATTATTGTTCAGTTGTAGGAATAATTAAGAGCTGAAGAGCATAGAGAAAATATAATGCTCTAAAGCAATACCAAGGTACTAACTCGAAAGCAATACCAAGGTACTAATTGAGCACTATTATTTGGTCGAAATGTTCATTTTGGGGAAATTCAGACCCTTTTTTGGACCGTCCCTAAAAAGAGACGCTAGGCATTAATGGTTGAAATTCTATTTTGAGATTTATTATTTTCTTTTTTAAACTAAAAGTTAAGCTGTAATTATTAAAAGTATTCCAGATTATTAAAAAATAATTAGAATAATAAATGCACTTCCTTATCATTACAACCTTTCAGACAAGGCAGCTACGTTTAAAAGAAAACATTGACGATTTCTCACTGTCAATAAACAATCTTAAAAGCAACCATAAACATTAATATAACCACAAAAGTCTTCAATTTCCTTTGCAATAGTTGTGAGGCACAGTTAAAATAACGGAGACTTATTTATGCTGTACATAACTGAAAAGTGCCATATGTCAATTTGCATTTTCTTGAGGAGTTTATGTTTGTTAATTAAACTCTTTTACATAAGTTTAGAATAAAATGAAGAATAAAGAACAAGTTTTTGATAGAGCTTTTTAAACGCTTGCAGTTTCAGACTAATTAGTGATAAGGATATCATTTCTTACCTAGGAATGTTGGTTATGGGAATCAGGGGGATTGTGTAACGCAAAGAACACCTTGGAGTCAAGTAATTACTGATGGAGCGAAATGTCCAATGTCTACAAAAGTTATAGCGCTGTTGGTTTACCTGGCGAGTCAAAATCAATAATTACGTGATAGACAAAACCCCACGCAATTCCCAAGGTATGCATCGTTCTTAATTAATCGCGACCGTTAACCTTCTCAAATGACAAACGTAAGGGTGGGAAAATAAACAACACGGAACATTATTAAACATTCCTTTTTACGAGTTAAGGCTTGCTTGATCATTATTGTTTCGTGGGATTAAGGGTGCAATGGCCCTCATTTATAGGAAGGACAGAAATGAAATTCAGTTGCTCAAAAGGGCTGGCACATAAAAAATAGAAAGTTGTTTCCAGTGGTTTCCAACAAAGATGGAATAGCCTCCTGGTGGGCGCAGGAGCCTCCTGTGGGTGCGATATCAGATCCAGAGGCAAATGGGTGGCGTTAAGTTAATGAAGATTTATGGTCGCGGAGAACCATAGGAAATTTCTATCATAAAATACTTTCAAAAAAGCCCTATCTACTGCCTCAGCGAGAAAGATCATTGTTATCGCTTAAATTGAGGTAAAAATTTCAATTAAATCAAATAATTCAGTTTTATAGGTACCCCATACTTAATTCAGTTCAATGTGGTCCATATAACGTTGTTAAGCAAAGTCCTTTATGATAAAGAATGATTTGACATGAATTTAGGAACTTGTAATGTGACTTGTCTAAAAAAAAAGGTATCACTATCTGCCAAGAGTTACTTTTATCTGGAAATTTCAGTACCTAGTGTGAAGAAAAACCGATTTTTATGACCATGAATAAGGTTGTTTTTTTCCCACACTTTATATATGTATGTATATAGTATGAACTTGAAAATGCGGACTGCCGGAATTCGAAAAACCGAACAATTTTTTTAAGAGTAACAACCTCCGACACTAGAATTATGCTGTAGTCTTAAGAAATACTGTTGCAGAAAAACGTAAGGGGGGTCCAGGGGTACGCCCCGGAAATTTTCATAAATCGTACCTCTAAAAGCTCCAATCTAGACTATCTTGGTGATGTTAGAGGAGAGGGTGTTCGATCTCTTCCTCAGTCAGTAGAACACGATTGCACCCCGTTTTCAATAATGTGCAAGAAAATGATAGGATCCAGGAATTCTTCCAAGCAATTTTTTGATATTTACGTTCCAAAAACGTTAATTTTAGACGAATTTCGCTGACAATTGGGGGTTTGAATGGCTATCCTCGGAAATTTTTAACATTTATTTCCTAAAAAAGAAAAAAAAAAAAAAAGACGATCGTTAATGGTTCTGGGAAGGGTCTCTGCAATGGGTGGCAATGAAGTCTGTAACACTATGATATTCACAGGAGAATTTTTATCTTTCTATGATTTTTTACATTTTTCCCCCTTATGTATGCATTTTTGGACCAACGTTTCGGGCCCACCCACCCCCACCCCACCCCTAGTTACGCCACTGCTGCTACTAATGGTGCTCCAGTAATCCCGGGGTATCATAAAGGTTTCATGTCGCATTCGAGTTAAGCATTACAATATGTAATCGCTATACATCGTGTTACTTATAATCAGCATTTGGTAGCTAAGAATTTGAAATTAATCACTGCATGCGTCCCTTCAATACGTTACAGCTTATGATAGAAATCAAAAGGATTATATCTGTTATTCACATTTAATTATTAAAAGTAATTTCATGAATTTGAGTAACTGATGATTTGGATAACTCTTCGGTGAAAATGAAGATTAATGTCTTTTCCTCATGCACTCATAATTCCGTTGGCTCTCAAAAAGTCTTTGAGCTGTTTCTTCACTCTATTTCACTCTGAGTTGGACGAAAAACTACACGAAAATCTGATGGTACTTCAAAAATGACACAGTTTATTCGAGAAAACTGTTTGAAATATTTAATGAAGTGAGTTTATGGCTGGGGGGTGTGGGTGCTAAGTTAAGAATTGAATTTAATAAAGACGAAAAACGTCATGGCTGTTTTTGCGCGAAAAAACTAATTCCGTTGTCATGAAATCTGGGTTTAGGAGAATACAGCCATTACAGCCAGGTTTTTTATTCGTACTTAATCCTAAAGCTCACATTTATTCGCATTGAAAAGGGATTCCCTGTTCCCTGTAACTGTCTGCTGCTAATTGTAATATTTGTGCCTTTAAACCTTGTGTTATACTTATTTACGTTATAAGCTATCTTGATTTCTCAGTAAATAATCGTTATTTCACGAATTTCTTGTTTTTAAAACTTTAATAGCGGATTTTAACAACAGTAATTATTAAAAATATGATGTAAATTTTAAGCCTTGTTACAAAGTTTGTTCCAAAGTGTAAAATTTTGGAAAGTTGTGTCTTCGATTTTTCATTTTTTTAATTTCATTTATTTATTTATTTATAAATATTCTTTTTGCTTGGGGGGAGAAAACTTTCCACTGGTTTTTTCAACTTGCAAATTTTTTTTTCCTTTTTTTATTTGCTTTATTATCTGAGTTTTATATTGTTAATTAAGTATAGCTGACTTATAACAACCATTGAGGCTCCCAAGAACACACCCACGATATCAAAAATAACCGCTGTCATCCAACAACACTCAGACATGTTCTCTAAATCAGTGGTTCTCAACGGGGGCGGTACCGCCCCCCTGTGGGCGGTGGGAAGATGCTGAGGGGCGGTGAACATGTTTTGGGCAGTAGGGGGGCGGTGGGTATATTTTGGGCGATAGGGGGGCGGTGGGAAAATTTTGGGATCAGAGGACAATAAATGTATTTAATTTTGAAAATCAAAATTGAATTTTGCATTAAATCAGGAATCCAACTTGAATTATTTGTGCCGACGATAAAATAAACGTTTGCTCTCTGGAATCTTTAAACTTATTTCCTTACGCTTTTCGGATGTGACCGAGTTAGTGATGTTTTGCGTCCGATAATCTTGAGAGAAAATGTTATAGCTTGACTACATAGAGATGGCGAAAGACCTTGAAGTGGAAACGGCCCTGTTTCATTTTGAAATCAGGAGAATCAGCGTCAAAAGTTATTTTTTACTTACATTAAAATGTGTACTTTCTGCGGGATCTCTCTGATGCTACCTATTACAAAATAAAGTGGTTCACTTCCACTTCAAGATAACTCGCCTTCTCTCCGCGATCCAGCTTTACCTAATGAGGAACTGTTACGATAAATCACAGTTGCAATCAGGGTTGCATGGTTTTATCTAATATTAGCCAATTGGGCTAATTTTGATCACACATAGCTTGATAAAATTCAAAAGCATTAGCCACACCATAGTTTGGTTATTTTTCAGCCAAACTGTTGATTGATTCTTTTTACCACAACAATGGAAACTCTAATAGCTGTAAAAAATTTTTAATAACGCATTTTTTTTTTGCAGCAGTTATCATACACGTAAAAATACCGTCTTGCATCTGCAGTTGAAAATGGTCAAATTCAGTTCTCAAGTTTGATTGTTACTAAACGAAACTAGTTTTCAGACTGAACAATTCCCCGCTTAGGATACCAGATTTCAGTGTCTATTGCCAAAATTTAATGGGGGAGGGGGGGGACTCAAAATACTGCGAAAAAGATTCACAATAATTGCATTCTAGTTTCTCCCACAAATAGCATTTTGGGCAGGACAATAAACTTCATCGATTTAGTTTTTTTTTATTACTTTCTTAATTTTCTTTCACATTTTCTCATAGGTTACCTTAGCACTTATAAAAAAGGTAAGTCTGCCCTAAAGATATCCAAAATATCTCGATGGGCAGTGGCATCTGTGCAATTTGGCTATTTTCAACGGTTTGGTTATTTTCCTAAATTTTTATCTGGCAATCGTACTTGCAATGCTTAGTGTGCCCGATTAGTTTGACTGCTTTGTTTGAACTCAGTATTTTAACCTTAGCTTTTGCTCACTTTATTTATTTACTTTCATGGTTAGTGAAGTCCCCTCCTTCGGTGATGCTCACGTTTTTGCCAACATCTTCAGTCTTTGCATAAAATCTTACCTGAGTATTTTGAGGATATTTTTTGTCTCTGAACGTTCCTCAATGGGTCATGAACCCTTTTGAAAATATTGAGACAGCAGATGTTCAATATCAGTAGTAATCGGTGGAACTTTTAACCACTGAAACTTGAAAAGCTGGTTTCCAGAATGTTAACACTCTTACAGGATTTTGGCTGCAAGGAGACATTAGTAGCCTTTATCCTGGACTGTGAGCTATTGCCGAAAATTTTTTTCATCGTTTTCGTCTCTTCTTACTTCGTCGAATGAGGATTCAGTGTTGTGACCGACGAAGTTAGAGAAATCGACTTCAAATCGTCCCAAGAGGAGACTTGAGTCTTCACTTTACAAAAAATATTAAACCAACCGTAAGGAAACTGGCTTTAAAACCACCAAGAACAAATATCTTACTAACATATATTTCTGAATGTTCCTTTCATATTTTGAATGACAAAAAGAATGCTTTGCTTGTTTATTGTTATTGTATTTGATTGTTTCCTTCATTTTTTGAGCAAAAAAAATTCTTTGCTTGTTTATTTCTATTTCATTTTGTTATTATTCTTTTAAAAATAAAATATTTTTCGTCCTTGATTTGTTTTTTATTTCTACATTCGTCATTTTAATTCTAATAATGACTAATGAGGAAAAATATATTTTGTTTAACCGTTTATTAAAATTCCTGAAGGAAATTATTTTAAACTTTAAACCTCTTTTCGCACACCCCCTCACCTTTAACATAAAGGGGGGCGTTGGAAAATATTTCATTCGTAAAGGGGGCGTTAGCCGTAAAAAGGTTGAGAAACACTGCTCTAAATCTTTTGTCTCCAGGCACATTTCACTCTTTACTAGCTAATGAAGAGTTAAAGAAATTGAAAATAACCCGACAGTTTGTATTTCAAAAACGCAATAAAATGTCCACCAAGAAAATTAATAATAAATGTGTGAATATCCAACTTACGGCAAAAAGTATTCGAAACCCTCCATTTCAGCAGACAAAAATCAAGAACCTGCCTTCTCGTTGTTTTGAAGGTCAGTTTGTTGTGTAATAAGAAGACCAATTTGAAACGCATCGACGTTTACTTTCTTCGCCAACTTTCTTTCATTGCCCGCAGGCTATAAAACGGGATCTGAGCCCAAGTGTTGATCATAACGAGAAGACTTTCACAGGATTTATTGCCATTAGTTAATCTCTTCTAAGGAATGGTTCTTTATTTAATGGATCTCGATATCCAAGACTTATTTCAACTCCACAACTTGTTTTTGTCATCTACCCCAAACAATGGAGAGGCCACGTTTACAAAGAGTTTGAAGATAAGCGTAGCAATTTTTAGTGTAAACACAAAAATGTTTGCCCAATATGCAGCATGAATAAGCAGAAAGAGAATTTATTTGTAACCGGTGCTAGAAAAAGGAATTTAAAGCTAGGCACCATGATGGCGCCTAGTATAAGTTTCTATGCGTTAAAACGGACAATTAAAACACACTGCCGATATGCACCGATATATACTACACTCTGCTTGCAGCAGATTTGCAAAATATATAAAAGAAAATGATTTTTCAGAAACAAACTTGCTTGTATTCAGGGCCTGATTACCCAAAAGGCACGGGAAGCTTGAGCTTCCCCTAAAAATTTCCAGGGGGCCCAAAAATGACTGAAAACTTGTGATTTAAATTCTAGTTTCTGCTTTTAAATGCATATCTAAAGGTAATTTTAAACATTAGAACTGGTACAATAAAAATTTTCTGGAAAGTTTTAAAAGTGAAGACACATTTCATAAATCATTAATTCCCCACAAGCTATTTTTAAATGTGGGATTTGACCCAACTTTTTTACAACGTACTTTTATTATGTTTTATTAATTCTGTAAAATAAATCTGATTTAACATCAAATCATAGAATGGCAATGTGTATTATGAAATGCATGTGTATTATGTATGTAACTTCTACATACTAGTGAAGGAAGGGGACAGACTTTAATTTGAATTTTGCTTTGGCAGCTCTTAGAAATGATATGTACCCTTAGCAATATTCGTTTTTGAATGTCTCATGAGTATAGAAATCCGCCCCCCCCCCCCTGCCTCCGTCTCAAAAAGCAGGGGGCCTCAAAATGAGACAGAGCTTCCTCTAATTTCACGGGTTAATCGGGCCCTGCTTGTATTTGAAAATTACTTACACAAATTAACCTTCGAACCAATTATGGATCCAGGAAAGAAAAGCTGCAATGCGATCCAAAACTGCAGGCGTCAAATTTGGCACCAATGGCTGAAAATGAAGGTTGTTACGTCAAATTTTTAATCAAAAACGCGACTAACGACCGCTTATTTCTAACTGTTTCTAACTATTTCCGGTTGAAATAGTAAGATGTTTCTAAAATTTTTGCCAAAGTATTCATTATGATTAAGTTATTTAACTTCAAATGTTGGGATAAGCTACTTTTGGTTGACTAGTCACGACTGAATTTTATTTGATTAAGATTACGATGGAGTTGACCCTATTTGCACGCTAAAACTATTTTCTATTACTAATTATGAACTAATATAATAAACCAAAATTAAACACAAAAGAATTTTTCTTGTAGTCAAAAGCAACCGAAACAACTCGAATTTCATAAGTGCAAAAAGATTTTAAACATGAACTGAGACACCAAGTTATGGTAGATAGAAATCACACTGTAAAAAATGTTTTTACAGTACTATACAGCTAATTTTATAGTAAAAAAACTTTTAAAATTGCTAATTTTACAGTAATACACTGTCAAAATTGCTAAATTTACAGAAATAAATTGTAAAATTGCTAATTTTACACTACTAGACCGTAAAATTGCTGCTTTACAATAATAAACTGTAAAATTGCTAATTTTGCAGTTTATTACTGTGCATTTTAGTTTTAAACTAGAACCTCTGCTGCCAGTATTATACTGTTGTTTTTGCAGTATAATACAGCTAAATTTTGAGGTAATAAACTAAAATTATGGTAATAAACTGTAAAATTGCTGCCTTACAGTAATAAACTGTAAAATTGCTAGTTTTACAGTTTATTACTGTAGATTTTACAGTTTTAAACTGGAACCTCTGCTGCCAGTATTATACTGTAAAAACAACGGTTTATTTTTAGTGCAGTTTTGTGACTGGACTTAACTTGGCAAGGGCGGGTTTAGAAATGTTTCAAGGAGTTTATTATTATTTATATTTTTTACTTACCTCTTACTATTATTCAAATATGCTTAGGAGGTGAGACTGCCACATCATTCAGGTCCCTGAATCTATTTTGTCTCTTTTCTATTCTTAAAGTGCTCTAAAATTGGCTTTGGAACCTCAATTTCGTAATAATTCTGGAGGAATGTTTTAATATATTTACATATATCCCACGCAGTTACTCTATAACATACACCCTGTATATGAAACAGAGTTTGCAATGCTTCGAAAATATCTTGTAACGAAAAATGTAGTAGAGATAAAATATCATTTCGCGATGATATACAACTATTTATAAGGAAATTAAGAAACAACATTAACAAAAGAAAAAAAAGAATGAACAGGAATACGTAATAACTGTACAAACCATTTCAATAAATAAAGAGAGGAAAAAAAAACCTTGAATTTCTTCTTTTTTTTAAACTTACTTACAAAAATTAACTTCGGACAAAGAGCTTCCATGAGCAACTTGGGAGGTCAATTTAATTAATGAGGATAGTTTACAATGCTTATAATATATTTGTCACACACAAATAAATTATTAACATAAGCACGCAGCAAGCAGAATAACTAGCTCTTTAGAAGGTCCTAACAGAAGAAATTAAAACACATAAAACGACAAACTAAACTGTAACTATTAAAGTTAAGGAAGGAATTTTTAGAGTTACCTAACCAATCAACAAAGAATGAGACAACAAAGTAAAACTGATTAATCAACGAAATTTTTAAGATCTCAAAACAGATGCAATTATTATTTGTTAAAATTCCAAATTTAAGTTAACTATAACAGAAACTTCTTAAAACAGTAACAAATTCTTAGTCTTTAAAAATTTAAATGTTTTTGTCTAAAGCTGTGAGTGATGTTTTACTCTTTCTTTAATAATAACAGGGACTTCATTTGACTTAACGATTCCCCTGACCAAACGTTTGAAAACAATCGCATGATGAAAAAAAAAATGAAATCTCCTAACTCTTTCGAGACTGGTGGTACAAAATATGTCCCACATTTTCTATAACCTTAGTTGCTTGGTGTGTTTTTTTTAATAATTTTAATTGTGTGTTTAATAACACATTAATAACCGATGGATGTTTTGATTTGGTGTTTTGATTAAAATAATTGTGCATATAAAGTAATTTTTGCACCCGAAAGAGTTAAACTGATGACTTAAATCAAAAAAATACTTGAAACCTGAAGTTTTGAAATGTTTCAAAAGCTTAAGATCTACAAATCTATGATTACTTACTTTCAGTCTTGAAATTACTTTGTTAACTTTATTAACAAAACAAACTTCATAATTACTCTTCTTCATTTTTGTTTTTGATGACAATTAGACAGCTTTGCCACCCATTGCAAATTTACAAAAAGTAACAATTTAACTAACACACAAATTAATGACATGTGTGCCTACTCTAAAAAATAACTGTAGTTTTTACAGTATAATACAGCTAATTTTATAGTAAAAAACAGTAAAATTTGCTAATTTTACAGTAATACACTGTAAAATTGCTAATTTTGCACTAATAAACTGTAAAAATGCTGCTTTACAGTAATAAACTGTAAAGTTGCTAATTTTACAGTTTATTACTGTGCATTTTATAGTTTTAAACTGGAACCTCTGTTTCCAGTATTATACTGTAAAAACAACACTTTATTTTTTGCAGTATGCAAAAAGATATTATTTTATTATCATATCGCACACCGAGAATGAAAGGGGCACTTTTTGAGTTCGATCAGCATTAAATTACCATAGACTAAAAAAAAAAAGATGTGCCCCTTTTATTCTCGGTGTACGATATTAGGGCGATTTTCTTAATAAAAGCAAAGGAAAATTATTTTATCAATTGTTCTTAGAAAATGAATAAATAAATAAAAATATTTCTACTGTTGCATAGTGAAATACAGATTGAAAGTTGTAACTTAAAGTGCAACAAATATAGAATCATGAAAAACATACCAGTTTTGTTAATGGGTATTAAAAGAGAGAGAGAGAAAAATTTCTTTGCAATACTGCCTTGC